>UXGC01000039.1:316752-489584 GCA_900480045.1 Eurytoma adleriae
TTCGATTATCAAAAGTATAAAGATCTAGAAAAAACCAAATTGACATAAGAACCTGTATAAATTGCATTAGAATTAATGTCACTCAAAATTTGTTATACAACATTTCAGAAATGTTTATTAAATGAAGTATTACGGCTTGGAGTATAAAGGGAGCGCGAGAGAGGAGAAACTTTACGTCTGTCATTCCGCGAATTTTACTCCGCTCGAGATCCCATAACAATCGGCGCGCAGTAACCCGCGCGGGATATCGCTCCTCAAGAGCGATTAATCCACCCTCAATCCGGTCAATTTCAATTATCGCCGCGGACCCTTTTTACGAGGCCATTAATTCGCGCTCTTACGGACCGCCACTAATTGTCCCTCTCTCTCCCGCAACTCCTCCTCGCCACCTCTCCCCGCCTCTCGCTTCTGCGTCGCGTGTAAAATTTCAAGCTGACGGGACGCGTCGCCGACGTCGCGGAGGCGCCGCCTTTATAGATTTTTTACGAGCTCGCGACGTCGCGGGAGCTTGAGGTTTTCCGCGGCTCCGCGAGTGGCCTTTTCTTCGCAGCACCGCAATATTTTCTCCTCGGGACTTGCCTCGCGACCCGCAGTCTCCTTATAATTTTCCTTTTTATCGCGGCTTTTGTGCGGCGGCGGATTAAAAGGTGTCCTTTGAGTTGACTTATTGTGCCCGTCTTTTTTTTCTCCCTCGCCCCTTTGCATCTCCGCCCGCTTTTCGTAATTTTATCGTCAATTCCCAAGACTGCTCGGGAAGTTGAAACAATACGAGTCGCGTTTATTTAGTCACCGTGTATTTTTTTACGCTGGTGCAATGTTTATTTTTGCAACGCTGAATTTCGCTCGCGGGAATAAAAATGCAAATTTGAAATTACGAGAGACAGCCGCGGATATTACGCCTAAGATGAATGTAGCATCGATTTTCTCCGAGGACACCGCATTTTAATGAAAGACGGGCTCACGACGCTCCCGTGAAAAGAATTACGTAATCCATCTTTTGTGAGCATTTTACCCGGGATAAAAGGGCCCCTTTCGGCGCATTATCCCGCGATGAATTTCCCGGAAAATTTTTCCGTCCATTCGAAAAAGCCCGCCGCCTCTTTAATTCAATCAGGCCACCCCCGCCTCTCGGCGCAAAAATCAAACAAATCCGTCCGCGCCTTCGCGCGAAATCCAATCGGCCGTACGCCCCCGACATAATTAATCGGATTCCGCGTCGCTCTCCTCTCGAAAATCGCCGCGGCACGCACACACTTGTTGCCTCGGCCGCTTGACGAATGGCGGCGCGCGCTTTTCCATTCCCCCCCGCGCTGACACCCGCGCCGGCCCGTCAGCCGCAACGTCGCCCCCCTGTCAACCCGGTTCTTCCCGTCGCCGCTTCTGTGTTTTTTTTTTGCGCCGGGATCGATGGCTTTAATGAAAGTGGCAGCGGTGATTGGAGTTTCGCGATTTTGCGAGGGATCAGCTGCGCGCTATCGACGCCGGGATTTTATTGCAGGGCGCGACGTCGCGAATCCGCGCTGACGATCGCATGCAGCCACGGGAAATATCGAGTTCTCGCGGTAAGACACGTCCAGGTTCACGTTGTCTTATCAATTTTTTTTCTGATACCTGCCGCGTCATCGTCACGTCGTACTTCGAATGCCACTAAACTGTCGTGAATAAAATAAATGTGTAAATCAATCATGCACTGTTAAAAAAAGTTGCCTCAAATATGAAAAATTTTCCTCTTCTAAAAACGTTTCCTATGTTTAGACGTGATCGACGTAAATTTTTTCCAGTAAATCAAATCCATAAATTATACACAATATTAACACAAAAATTGTGTTTTTTCGTGAATAAAATAAACAAATATTTGTCCAATTTTTTCCACCAATTAAACTTTAAATAATAAAACACAAAGTTTCGATTTCCACAATTTTTTTAACAGCGTGGCTTTTAACCGATTTAACGAATGGTTTCGTCGAGCCCATCGTTTCCCCGCGATTTATTTTTAAAATCGAGGCAAAAAATTCCCCCTTTGTCGGGCGGTGTGTTTAATTTACAAATTAAAATCGGCCGCGATCCGCGGGCCAATATTGAATCGCCGGGACGACGCGCGGACAAACGCTATCGTTTTATGCGCCGTTCAATATCATCGGACGCTGTGGCGCTTCGGTTAATTTTCGCATTACAGCCGGTTCGGGAAACAAAGGGACGGGCCTTTTGTGCGCCCGGAAGAATAATGTTTGTCCGGCTTTTTTGCACATTGTTTCGAAGCGCGCAGGAGCTTTGACACCTGCGCGCGTGATTGTGCGGCGCGCTCCGGGGAAATTGACTTTTTTTTATGAAAAAAAAAGGCGCGGTAGTAATTGGAATTTCGAGTGCTTTTAAGCTTTTAGACGGCTTTTGAAATGGAACTCCATTCAAAGAGAACGATGTTTTTATCACTTTTGGCATGGGGAAAAAATCTTCAATTTTCAACTTCGCGTTCCGCAGTCCGGCGTGTGATTCGATACATCGCTGGAGAATTCGATTAGATTTATTTTCGAATCTAATAAAAATCTCAAACTTCTTCTGTTTTTCAAAAAAGGATATCTAAATAAAAATATCATCTGAAACATTCGCAACAAATAATACACGGATTTTGTTATTCCAAAGTCGAAGCTCGCCATCGAATTATCCACCCACGCCTACACGAGGTGCCGAGCGGCGACGTCCTTTCAATCGATACACCGCGTCTCGCTTTTCCCGATGCAAAATTCAAATTACATGCATCTCGTTTCCTTAGTTCGAGCAGCTCGCGTTCACGTGGATGGAAAGGCAAAAGCTGGGCGGCTCCTACTCGTCGCACCGGGCTCAGAGCGAAAAACACGTCGTGGTCTGCAGCACGACCCTCCAGGCCGACACCATCATGGATTTCCTTAACGAATTCTACGCGCATCCGCTGCTACAGGTGAGAGAAAAGTCCGTTAGCCCGCGGCGCGCTCGACTTACGTATTCGCGCGGAATCCGCGCTCCAAGTGAATAAGGCGCGTATACCTCGAGATTAAGGCGCCGCGCCGAATCCCTGATAAAAAAAAAATCATCGGTGCGACTTTCTTTTTGTAAATTGCAGAGAACGATGTTCATTTTTTTATTATCTTGTTTTTTTGTAGATACGAAAATTTAATATTTTTTTATTTCGTATTTTGCAGACATAAAAAAATGTTATGTGCAATTTAAATCGAAGAATGGAACACGTGCCAAAACTATTTTTCGCTGTACCGAATGTTATTTTTTACGCGTTTCAAACAACAAACAATTTCACGCTCAATTTCGCGAACATTTTCCCCGCGAGCGACGAAAAATAAAACAGCGAAGCACCGTCCTTTGTTCGAACGAATTAAAACAAAGAAAAAAAAATGTACGAAAAACCAACTGTTGACCAGGACTACTACGTGGTGCTGCTGTCGCCGATGGAGCTGGACACGACGATGCGCATGATCCTGCAGGTGCCGATCTGGGCGCAGCGGGTGATCTACATCCAGGGCTCGTGCCTGAAGGACGGGGACCTGGCGCGGGCGCGCATGAACGAGGCCGAGGCCTGCTTCGTCCTCGCCGCCCGGAATTACGCGGACAAGACGGCAGCCGACGAGCACACGATTCTCAGGTGAGGAGTGCGCGGAAAATCTGGCCCGGCCAGATAAGCGGCCCCCCGGCGTATAATGCCTTGATCCTCCGGCGCGCTCCGCTCCCAATTGCCGGATTTATTGCGATTAAGGGCCGGGCGACATCGTCCCCCGGGGAGTCATTTTTCTTCGCCCCCGAAAGAGGAGGAATGAGCGCCGCTTTGTTGCCCGGTATACTCTTGACGTCAGCTGGACGTGGGCTCGTTTTTTTATCCGTACACTCAAGTGGCCAGTGCCTTCATAAAGCTGTCGATTATACACTTCGGTGTAGGGTAGTATCGAAAACACCGGGGTACGAAATTGTATTTTTTTTTTCGCAAGGTCCTGGGCGGTGAAGGATTTCGCGCCGAACGTGCCGCAGTACGTGCAGATCTTCCGGCCGGAGAATAAGCTGCACGTCAAGTTCGCCGAGCACGTGGTGTGCGAGGACGAGTTTAAGTACGCCCTGCTGGCGAACAACTGCACGTGCCCCGGCGCCTCGACTCTCGTCACCCTGCTGTTACACACGTCGAGAGGACAGTGAGTTTTTTTTCATCCAAGGAGATTTTTTTTTTTGTTTGGAAAAATGGAAAACATTTTTTTTTCTCGTTTTATTAATTTACCGCTTGTGTGATGGACGACAGGGAGGGCCAGCAGTCGCAGGAGGAGTGGCACAGACTGTACGGCAAGTGTTCCGGCAACGAAATCTATCACATCATCCTCGGGGACTCGCGATTTTTCGGCGAGTACGAGGGCAAGTCTTTCACTTACGCGTCCTTTCATAGCCACAGAAAGTACGGAGTTGCCTTGGTAGCGGTAAGACCAGCGGAACTTCCCGAATTTTACGAAGACACCATTTTATTAAATCCAGGTTTGCTCATCAATCTATTTTATCAAATCTAATAAAAAAAGAAGTAGTCACTAATTAGATTTTCCATGATCTTGTTTTACTGGTTTTTTTAAGTTTCGGTCACCAGATCTTAAATATAAAATTAAAAATTGAAAATAAAATTAAATTGAAAATCCGCCAAATAATTAAATTATTTACACCGTGTATTTCACTTATTGCAAATTCATTTATATTATTATTCCTGGTACCTAATACGCTAAATTAATATCTGTCTTGGAAAAATACTTATGCCGCCGTCAGGTCCGAGACATATCATGAAGAAGACCGACACGTGCTACTACATGTCAATCACGAAGGAGGAGAACTCGGCGTTCGTGGTGGCGAACAACCAGAGCACCGGCGCGGAGCCCACCCAGGTCCTGGTGGAGACGAAGAGCGAGGGCGGCCAGCCGGCGACGACGGCGGGCTGCACGACCCCCGGCACGACGACCACCCTGACGACGGCCACCTCCGTGGTGACCGCCTCGACGGCGTGCAGCGGCCCGGCCCCGGCCACCGGCAACGGTACTAACGCTAGCGCGGCGCTGCGCGTGAGCGTAATAGCGCCGGACGCGCAGGACCCGGGCGAGACCCACCCGGGCCTGACGGACGAGCCCCGGCCGCCGACCGACAGTACTACCGGTACAACTGGCCGCGATACGCGCAAGGCCCAACACCCCCGACCCCCTCAGGTTATCTTGCAGGTCCTCCCTAGCACGCCCACACCACTCCAACACCACAACCTACTGCTCGCATCCGATGTCCACCGTGAGTGTCGCATGAACGCTTCGCCTTTTCTCTCTCTCAATCTCTTGCTTGCCGCTTACGTCTCCCTTTCTTTCTTTTCTTTTTTATTTTTGTCTCACTTATTTTATACTTATCTGTTTCTACTTTGTTCTCCACACTGAGGAAAATGTTCTAGTAAAAATTGCAAGAATGTAGAAGGAAAGTGGCTGCAGAATGACATTTTGAACAGAAATTACCATATTTTCTAGTAAAATACCTACACAATCCCTGGTACAAAATTAATGATAATTAGCCAATTATAAGTTCCTTCTAAATTAACCAGAACTGGCCAATTTATAGTTATTTTCTATATAGTGTCTAGCGTAATAAATTATTAATTAAATATACTTGTAGAAAATTTTCTACACTTAATATATAGTAATTTTTCGTCAAAATGTTCTGTCAATCTGTGGTCACTTTTCTAGACAATTTAGCAATTTTTACAAGAATTTTCTCTCAGTGTACTAATGCATCTCACAGGGTAATTAAATATATTCTTGTTTTTTTTTTTTTGTATCTGCTCGCGAGGTGAATGTTGCTCCTGCCTTTACGAGTCACGCATGCCGTTCGCTCAAACGTTTGGTGGTAAAAGGGCGTGTAAAGTTGAATGCGTTATTAAATTGTTACATTTGCTTAATCGAGCTTTCGCATAAACGACCGTGCAATAACTCAAAACTGCAAACCTATAACGGCATGCGTGTGTGCATCAGTACAAGTGTGCCAAAGAAATCAAGCGCTTCATCGTTCACCTCGTCGCATTTAATTTAACTATTCTATTCTGCCGGCCATTCGTTTCTTTTTTTACATTCAAGTGTACATCCTTTATTAGCTTGCTGCATTTGCTAATTAAAAGCATGCATCGTTCAAGCGTGCGCTTATAATTAATCCGCCTGCCGTGCAAGCCAGCCTGAATAATCGTGCCTATTTCACGCCGGCGCGCAAGCTGCACGCGCACCCACGCGAAATTCGGTCGGCCCCCTCGAGCACGAAAGGTCCCTAAAAACGAATCCGCGAGCGCGCGTGCTTTTTCCCCCCCGCGAGAGCACCGCGGCAAGAGACTTTAACATCCGAGCGTCGAAAGGAAAATCGATAGCACTTCGGCAGTCAATCGCGTCAACCCGGCAACATCGCAAATCCATTCCCACTTGATTCTATCAAGTCGCGTCGCGCGCGCCACTTGAGCGCGATATTTACGGCGCGCCGGCCTAAATGGGGCCGAGGAGCGACTGGCTGGGCCGACTGACAGCGGGAATATCGCCGACGCAAAACAGGCTAATTTCTGGGTCGGCCGCCGTTGCCGAGGAGAGCCGACGCCTTCGGGCGCGCTGATGCACCGCGGCGCAAGCTCATTTATTATGCACGCACGCCTGCAGCGGCCCGCTTGCGCGTTAACCCCCTCGCGGCTGCATCCGGGATGACGCCACTCGGAGATGCGCCGCGAGCCGGTTCGCTGAACACACGACGCACTGCACACACCGCGGGAAGAGTGTGGGTGATCGCGAGGAGGATCACGCATTCATTTTTGCAGAATTAGTCGAGTCATTGTTTTTACGACGGTATGATGGTAGTAAGAACATTTTTTTATTGGATTCATTGTGTATATAGTACCATCTAACTTTAGATTTATAGCAGTTGAATTATAGTGAAGAATTTACTAAAATAGTGGAAATTACTTTGTTAATCACTGAAAAGTGAAACTGTTTTCAATAATCTTTAGTGAAATTTCATTCGTTTTAGTGATTTTTTACTAAATTAATTTTCAGATAGTATATAATAAGATACTAAATAAGTTTTTAAATATTAGGCCTAAGAAATGACCGACTAATTCTGAACGTATGATCACATTATTACATTTCTTATACACAATTTATTATTTCTTACATTTTAGGAAATCGTCTAATTTTTTAATATCAATGAAACGATTTTTCAGATGTTTCTGGCCCATTTAATTGCCATTTCGATAAATCTTTTTGTCGATAGGAGAAAATTAAATGACTTCCAGCAGAGTAATTTTCATATTATTTTAATTGGGCTAAAAAAACTGATTAATATATTTGCTATAATAAAACACGCAAGAACATTTACAATTACTTTACACTGCAAGATATAATTTTCCATCACCCTTTACACATTATATTTTAGATTACCGAAATTACAAATTTTATTGTCTCATTTTTGAATTTGTCACAAGAAATTTTTCACGTACCGTAAGTTTGCTGAACAATTTATTATTAAGTAAATTAATCATTTATACAAAAAGGTCTGTAATAAATTATTATACAACAATTGACTATATAATCAAATAAATAATCAAAACTTTAAAAAATCCGCAAAATCAAATTATTCTTGAAACAGAGGTGATTAATAATAAATTAAGAGTATAACTATTTCTTACAGACCATTTAACAAAAGTAGACTGCTCCCTTACTTTGATCGCTAGGACCGATTTTTCCCTGTAAATCTTACTATTAATCATAATATTACTACTTTTATCCTAAACTTAAGTAGAGAATTAAACTTACTGTATAAACCTTTTCTCTTCTCTTCACGCAATAATTAATCGTAGAATAAATCTAAGGCAATTCTTTAGCCACGTTGGCACGGACTTACGTATTGTCGTGTGTTTACACTGTAGCAACTTATCTCGATCCCGGGGGACTGGGCGACTCGAGGCAGTGTTTAAAGGACGGAAGTTCCTCGCCGCAAACGCCGATGACCGGAAATCACCTCGATGTGCCACGCTCGCTCGAGCCAAATCCTAATCTTCTCAGTCCCGAAATTCTCACTCAGAGAAGAGGTAAATCCCCGCGGCTCTGAAAGGCTTTGCGCCGACTTATTGTCGAACGCAAATTCTTTCGCTTCCGCACAAAAAACAATTAAACTTTTATAATGCCGGTCCTTTATTCCTTTTTTTGTTCGGAGGAAAATTATTGCTTCAATCTGTTGGAATTTTTCTGTTTTAACGACACGGTGGATGTTCTTTTAATCAAACAAAATACCCTTGTACGAGAAAAGAGAATTTATCGTTTAATCTAGGGCCGCAAAGTATGTCTCTTTCTTTTTCAAAAGTAAATTTAAAATAAAATCTCTAGGCATATTATTTTTCCTCCGCATATCTAAAAAAGAGAGGCTGCAAAATATGGAGAAAGGAAATAAATTAATTAAAAATCTTTATTTGAAAAAATATGTGTGTGGCATATTTCAAATTTTTTGATTGATAAAGTACAATTCTGAATCTAGATTTAAAAAGAGTGAAGCTTAAAATAGTAGGATACCTAGATTGGATTATTTTGAGCATCACCTATTTTGAATTTAAGAAAAAAGTTCGATCTTCCATCAAAACATTATTTATTTTAGTCTTTTAAATAATTAACAAACTACTATTAATTTAGATCAAATACTACTTTTAATGATATTAATTTAGATCAAGTGATTACCAATTCACTCATAAATTATACTCATAAATAAATTTGGTAAACGATTGCTTATTCATATAATACAAGGGACAAAATCGATTTAAAACACTCGATTAAATTCGCGTCGAAATCACGCCTCTTATCCGTCGTTCGGCTCGCTAAGCGAATTAAACGCCACTCGAATGAAACTTGTGTCGCGCAGGGAGCAGGAGACCGAGCATACTGCCGGTGCCGGATATGCTGACGAGCTCGACGCTGCATCTGCCGGGGCAAGAGTCGCTGGACCACGAGGGCGACGAGTCCGAGGACGAGATGGACGACGACGTGCCTTGGCGATCGCCCAGCGAAAAAATAGCGTGAGTAGACTGCATCCAGTCGATATAGCCTCCTCCACCCCCACACCCCCCGAGATCCCCCCCCTCATCCGACCGCGGGCCATACGTTTTATCCGAGCCACGACGAAAACAATCTGTTGCTCCGTCGCTTCTCATTGCGCCTCGTTCGCCGCACCCGACTCCGGATAATTTTTTAACCGAGCGCGACTAATTCTTCTCTGCCGTTGATTTTTTTCCCGTGTTCCTCTCTTTTTTCTATTTTTTTTTCGAGTATAAATATCGACCGCTGAAAGGACGACACGCGCGCGCACTATGCGGGACGAGCGTTGATTTCTCTTGATAAAGTGACCGATGGATGGGTCGACGAGTGTCCCGAAAGCTTTTACGTGTAATCGAGTTTGGCGAGTCGTTCGCGCTCGGAACAACGTCAGCCCCTCCGCCCCCGCGTAAGCGCCGTTACAAAGTCAGAGGGTCGATTACGCGCGAGCGTTACGGCGCTAATAAACCGATGGGCCGGTCGCACAAACGGAAGGCAAGGTCGCGCGTAATTCGGCGGGAATGTCTCGATGCGGGATCCGCGATAAGTGAGGGCAGTCGTAACGGGCCGCGTTCAATTTGCATCCGCATAATCCATATGCATCTAATCGGGGGGGAGACGATCGAGCGCCTAGTGTACACCCCGCGGCGGGGGGCTCGTCATCATTGTCGTCGATGCGCCCGCGCGCAGTTTGCATGATGACAACCAGAGGCGACACGCGCACCCCGCCCACCCGCGCGCTCGTAATACGGACTACCCGCCGTAAAGCCGAGATTCGGCCGCAGCGTCACGGCTCGTTGTTTTACGAGGCGACGGATTGACTGCCTCCGCGGGTTCGGGTATCTTCGAATCTTCCTCCTCTTTTTATTTGTGCATCTGTCGTACTGTCATCGTCGTGTCCACTTTATCATGCACACTTTTTTTTCTTGCACTGTTATAGTCACAGTATACATATATACTTGTCGTTGTTGCACTTGAGAGAATTTTGTGAGATGTGAGTGAGATAGATTTGTCATACTACGAATTTGAGGAGGTAGAGCTTTTTTTTAGAGGTGGAATACTGAATTGATTTTTGAAGAAGGTTTTGTTATCATTTCTTTATATGACTATAATTCTGCTTTTTTGAGGGTGAACCTTTCGTCTGCATATCGGTTGTGATCTTGAAATGCAACAAAACGTGAAACAGTTTCCCATGCATATAACAAGTATTCGTGATTTAAAAAAAAAAAAATTCTTTAAAAAGACCGATTTTATTGAGTTTCAAGATAACAACTATATTCAAAATAAGTAATTTAATTTTTCTGTATATCAATGTTATTTGGAGTAGTTACTATAATTAAATACTACTATTATATTCTATAAAAGATTTTATTATCGTAGTGTATTTTGTGTGAGTAGAACAAAAATTTGTCTCCTTATTAAATAGAATTCGAAGCGATATTTTTACTGATTATATCACCACTACAATTTAATTTTCATCAAATAGATTATTAGAAAATTGCTTTCCATTTAGATCGAATAGCTATACATAAATAAAACGTATCCAATTAAATTTCCAATCTTACTTTGAGACAAAAAAAAAGTAACAGCTAAAATTACGTGATGCTAATGCATTAATTATCTGTAATGCTCGACACAGTCCACTTTTATATTACGATATCTTGCAAGTAAAAAATTTATGTCCATGCGTATCCATACTGCCGCCCTCCATGCCTGACACCCAACTCGTCACCCCTACTCTCCGTTAAAAAAATAAAAAAAAAAAAAAACAATACCTCGTGGATGTTTTCGATGTCTTCCTTATATCTGCATCGTCTTTGTGCACCTCTCGTCCTCTTGCCGCACGTCGCGTGCTGTCGACTGTGTTCGCGCCCCGCAGCTTCAAAGGGTGAGTCTCACGCATTTTTCACTTGTTTCTTTTTATTTTTCTTAACCTGAATGCGCTTGGAGTTTTATTCACGCGATCGTGTTGTACCTTTATCCAACTATTATGAGCTTTAATGAATTTCCTCGGCTTTTATATTAAGTGTCTGAATTAGTAGATTAATGTAACGAACGCATGGAACGTTTCATTAGAATTCTTAATTAACGTAGTGGTGCATAAAAACTGAACATTTTCCTTTCCGTGAAATATAGCATTAACTGCATCAATCATAAAAATTCAGCGAGATGTAACTTTTAACGAAGTAATTTATTTAAAACGTCGGTTAAAATAAATTCGTTTTAATCATACCATTCATTAAGGTTACCACTACAGATGTTCAAAACTTTTGCAACGGAATCAATTTGTTTAATGAATGTTAAAAAAAAATAATAAAAATTGATTTCATACATCTAAATTAAAAGCTACAAATGTACATTATCAATCAGGCGACTTTCAAAAAGGTATAATAGAGGACCTGCTAGCCCGTTCATTCACCTTACTTATTATTTCCGAAGTATCAAACTCATTGTTTATCTTCAGTAATCTCTTCTCTTTGGATGCCGGTAAAATAGCGAGAGCAAATGGTAAACAGACAGACCCTAACACAGTGAAGTAAGCAAAAGCTGAACATACACTGGTACTTTTGCTCAACCATTTATAGGCCAAACTAATGCTAAAAGACATTAAAAATATTGCAGAAGTGCTAATACCAACTATTGCAGCCTTTACTTGACAAGGAAATATCTCGCTCGTCACTATAGGTAATACTGGAATAAGCCCAAGTGCGTATATGGCCAAGTAAAGGCAGAGCATTGTAATATGTACAATTTTATGATCCAGTATCAACTGAAAATAATAATCCGAACATTAAATCAATTATAACTTAATATTTAGTAAAATGAAACAAGCTGATAATAAAGTAATTGAAATAGAAGAAATGTGTGCTTAGCTTTTAGAACTTCGTTTTTGTTGCGAGTACAACCAGGAAATTGTTGTTAAAAAAAAGTTAAGCAAGTGCAATTAAAGATATAAACAATGAAATGTGTTTAGGATAAACGGTAAAGCCTTACCGGTTTCAAATAGCAAGTTTCCTTATTCGTAAAATTGAACACAGCTAGAATCAGGCAGCATGCACCAGAGCCAATTATTGTGAATATCAGCATAGGTTTGTACCCAAACCGATCAATAGCGAGTAGACACAAAACGATGGAAATACTGTCAATAAAAGAGGTGACCAGCTTTCCAGTGGTAGCGTAGATTTCGATCTCAATGAGCTTTTCAGCGTAATCAGTTATTGCCAAGGCGCCCAGCATCTGACTGAGGCAGAGCAAAGGAAGAGCAATCCGAGTGACCGGTCGAAAAGTCTTCGGACACATGGACTCGAATAAAAGTTTCCTAGGAGACCTCGAGGAGCTGAGATTGAAGAAAGCCTCAATTGTTTTGTACTCCTCGTCGATCTCAAAAATATTCTTGCAATTTCGGAGAATCTTCAGTGATATCTTAGCTTCCAGCGCCTTAAAACATTTATTAATAATATTAATAAAATGAAAAATACGGTATTAAATTATACACCGAAATAACATTATAAGTTTCAACTGTCAATAAAATGTTGTTTAAAATTGAAACTATATATTTTCTTTTTTTTTTTCAATGTAAAAGTAAAATATCTTCTTACCGCGCCCCTTTGATAGTAGTAGTAAGGTGACTCTATCACAAACCAGTGTACGGTCACCAAAAAGCAAATCGAGAGTATCACCATCAGATCCAGAATGACGGTAATTTTAATAAAGTGGCCCAGCACTTGCATAACGAAGATTCCCAGGTATCCGCACCAAATGACAAGGACGCCCACCAAATTGCGATTCTCCGCCGACGAGATCTCGGTCACGTAGATCACCGCGGTGGCTGAGAACACGCCGACACCTATTCCCGCGACGCCAGCTGCGGAAATTACTAGCTGATAACACAACAGTTGAACGTGGTGTGTACCGGATGAAAAAAAAAAGGGCTCGGGAGGTGGGGAGCGATGCATCGCCGTGGGTCTGAGGTCCTTACAATTTTATCGACTCCTGAGCTGCCGAGGAAAATCCAGAAGACTGTCAGGACGACGGCTGATAGGTAGAAGGATATCCGCCGGCCGTAGATGTCGGCGATGAAAATCGAGACGAGGCCGCCGACGCTGGCGCCCACGTTGATGGTCGACTCGATCCGCTCCCCGTCGAGATAGTCGTGACGCGTCTGCCCATCGATCTTGCTGTAAAGATAGGCAAAGGACGGGGTTGGCCAACCCACCGCCAGACCCATGCAGAGCGCGCCCAGATTCACTAAGTGGCCCGTACCGAGCGATACCCAGTTGTTCCGGAAATTAAGCATGCGCGCAAATGAGGGTTTGATGTTTTGCTGGATATCAAATATTCGGGATTCGAGGGTATGTTTACGTTTACCGTCCACGCGTTGACCTTTAAACTTATTAAGGGAATTTTGGAAAAGTGGTCAACTGGAAGTCAGAGTGCTTTTCATTTTGAATTTCAAGTGAAATTGTGTCACGCTTTTAAAATCTGGACTAAAAGTATGGTCGTCGAGTGAGAAGAGAAAATTAACTTGAGATGTCAACTACTGAGTAAATTAAGACACGTAACAAAAGTTCACGGCACAACTGTGAAGCAATTTATAGCGAGTGTTCTCTAATACTTCTTATTGTTTAACGAAACTTTGGCAATAAAATTCTACCGGCTTCTCGGATGGAAAATTTTGACTTTTTAACATTATTCGTCCACTTTGCATTTTAACAAATTCATCCGACATGTGCCTCACTTTAAGTTTATTAAAGAAAAATAAAACTTTCCAAACTTGTTAAATAAAAGTTCACGTGTTTGGAAAATTATTTTGTTGTTTTGAGTAACAAAAACTTAATGAATGTATTCACATTTGCACGTTAAAATAATTCTATTAATTTAAGTGTAAGAAATGCTACTCACAGGATCCAACAGTGCAATACAAATGTTTGTTCTGTTGAACATCTTTTATTAATCCCATAATAACGGATACTCAGAATCCAAATAATGTTTGGCTGTGTAGTATGGTAATAGTTGCATGCTTTCGACGGAGTTGGCACTAACTGTTTAGTTCTTGACTTTGACGTTCGCGGAAGTTACTCAAGTACGCCTCAAGCCGATAAAAGCCGAGATAATCGCGAACTAATTCTTTTTAAATGTTAAAAACATTTTGTTTCAAAAACAATCAATTTACGTAACTTTTAATTTTAATTATTTATTACGATTCGTTTTAGAAGTTTAATATGCATTTAAGTTTTGACTTCATAAATTTATTGTTGATTCATTTGAGTTTGTAATAATACTATTTACATTATAAGTGTTTATTTTTAATATCCGCGAGTAAAAAATTCCATAATTACATAAATAACGTTATTTTTAAATAAACATTCAAACAGAGCGCTAAAATATTAACTATACGCGTTAGCAATAAGAATTTTTCTGCTATATTCTAAAACGCATCCGTGTTTAAAAATAGGCAGCAGTCACTCGAATATCAAAGCGATAAAGAAGTTCCGCGTAAAAGAAAAAAAAACTAGCAGCGCATCGGCGTACAATCATCGCTCACGGGCCGCGAAGAGAAAATGCCTCGTTCCAAAAAGTTCAAAGAGTACACGTGCACGAAGTATGATATCGATGACACGGATCCGGCCCGCCACCGCCGTTGCGCCGCACAAAGCCAAAGCAATAGGCGAGCGCGAGACATTGACGTATTCAAATGATGTTGCAGGATCGTCAAGGGATTCCCGCCGGTTTCGCCGTTCATCGGTGTCTCGCCGACTCTCTGCTATCTGCTCAAAGAAAAGAAGCCACTTTGCTGCCTTCAACTCGCTCAGGTAGCTACGACGCCATACCTACGTATTACTCCGCGCCCCCCTGAACCCCCTCCCCTTTTTCCACTGTGGTTTAACAAGATTTTCCCTCGGCCCCGGCGTCTTTCATCTCCCGGCGCGTCTTTTCCACGGCGCCGCCGCCGCGGAGCCCGCGTATATAACTCGGCTCTGCTCTGCGCGCGGCCTACTTTGTGCGCCGTTATAACCGCGGCGTACCCCCGGCCGTACCCTTTGTTTCAGGTCTGCGAGCACTGCAGCTACAGAAACGCAAAGGAATACAATTGGCAGAATAAAACGATCATACTGGCTGCGGACTACGCCAGTAATGGCATTTATAATTTTATCATACCGCTGAGAGCTCACTTTAGGTAAGTTGCCCACCCTCTTCTGCTTCGCGTGCAATTTTATCCTCGATCGGCGACTCTCGGCTCGCTAGCTCATGCAGAGAATGCAATTTCGAGCAAGATGTTTTTTGAGCTGCGTTGCGAGCTTGTGAAGCATTTCATCTTTATTTCTGCGGTGACTTATTAGCTTGTGAAATCAATAATTTAGAATTAAAAAGGAAACTTCTGGAGAGTATAATTTATCTTTTTTATTATACATGCAGATTTTTAATCATTTATTTATAACAGAATCTTCTGCAAGTTACTCATGTAAGGCAAAAAATCATCGTCTAAGATCCTATTTTCAAAAACGGCTGTTGCAATGTTTCCTGCCTTCTAGAAATAGATCTATACTAGTGTTGCTTAAATATCAAATTAAACTTAAATAATTATAAATAAACAACTGTAGAAATTTCCTTTTTCTGAATGATCCACAAGCATTAAACAAGTATCTAAGCAAACTGCTTTTGAGCAAATCCTCTGCAACAAAGATACGCTTAAAATTTAAATAAAGTCACTTAGAAATAAATTTTATAAATTGATGGGACTAAGAGATTCAAGCTTTTGGTAAAATCTGTTCTCTGCTTGTCTCTGCTTAGATCGAAAACCTCCCTGAACCCCATAATTCTGCTGCTGGAGAGGAGGCCAGATATTGCTTTCCTGGACGCGATCTCGTATTTCCCTCTCGTTTACTGGATGCTGGGCTCGATAGATTGCCTCGACGACCTGTTACGCGCCGGCATTACGCTGGCGGAGAACGTCGTCGTTGTCAATAAAGAACTGAGCAACTCCGCCGAGGAGGACACCCTGGCGGACTGCAACACCATCGTCGCCGTGCAGACCATGTTTAAGTGAGCATTTACCATTGTCGGTGAACGTCGAACACTTTATATATTTCTCGAAATATCGCGTTTTATATTCCCTTTTTGATTAAGTCGTTTATACGAGGAATTTTTTATAACAAATTGTAGATCAAGAGGAGTAAGAGGATCATCGGTTTTAACAAACTGGTTAACAATTCAAATTGTGATCTTTTCTTTTATGTTTAGTCATTACATTACGAACGTTAAATTGGACCTTCTGATTCAATCAATCAAGTCATTTTGCAAGAATTATAGTCAATCCATAATTTATTCATTCAACAGTGTAATGTGTAAATTAATTAATTGCTTATAGCAAAGAATTGAAAAATAATTTAAAAAGATAAATCACAATATTTGAATAATTTCAAGAGTTTCTAGATTTAAAAAAACAACCTCTTCTTAATATTCCTCCTTCTGGAGTTTTGCTAATGTAAAAATTTTTGACATTCGACAGATTCTTTCCCAGTATAAAGAGCATCACGGAACTGTCACAGTCGAGCAACATGCGTTTCATGCAGTTCCGCGCGCACGACAAGTATGCCCTACACCTCAGCAAAATGGAAAAGGTACTCCTCAGTACTACTTCCGGTGACAACTACCCCGCTGAGCCTACGCTGGGCTCCCCGGTAACATGACATCACTCACTCTGATCTCTGATAATTATGATGATATGACTGAAAATGATCGGTTAATCAATCGATTGACTGCCGATTGATTTACCGATCTGTCACCTTAGGCTAGCACGTATTTCCATCTTTGCAATACTTTTACTACCTATCGATGCACCTCGTCAAACTCTTTACTTCATTATAATCCTCATTTTTTAAATTACGTTCTATTACTATTTACCGAGGGAGAGTTAGATAAATCAAATCTTTAAAATACTGCATAAGATAAAAAATTACTTTTTTCCTTATCAAATTATAGAATCTTAATAAATCAACAGACTTTGACAGATTTACAGCTTTACCGTACGTTATTATTTCTTCACTTTAAAAATCGCCGCTATAGAGAAACCTGCACACTCGGCTACCGAAACACTTGAATGTAAAAACTTGGTAACTCGTCCGCCGTGCGTCAGCACTTCGCCGGCGCGAGATCGTTTTCCGTGCGCTCGAAATCCAGCGGATCGCCGCGCTAAAGCACTTAATAAGGAGATTGTCTCGGGCGTCCGAAGAAGGGAAGGGAAGAGAACAAAAAAAAAATACAGGCCGAGGGCCGGCGAGTCATCGGAGAGCCCGGGGATCTGGCCGTGCGTAGAGCGGCCAACGTGCTCCGGATAGAAATTCACTTTATCTAAAGTGCTCCTTCGGCCGTGCACTTTGGCCGGCGCTTATCGACTTTGCGAATAACTTCTTTTACGCGCCCGTAAAACGTCCGAGTTTCCTCTCTTTCCTCCTCTTTTCTCAGCCGCCCCTCCGCCCCCCTACCCTCCGTCCGCGTTTCCTTCACCCGTCGTCCCGCGGCGAATGTATACGATGCGAAAAATGCAAGTAGTTCTCGCGGGCGGACGAAAATGTTTGCGGAGGATGAGAATTTCTCGGGAGATGTTTGCATTCGCTCGGACGAGATGAGGATTGAGGAGCGGTCATTGGGGTGCGCAAAGATGGGAACGTGACTAACTGTTCGTGCAGTCGTGGTCTATAAGAGCACCTTAGATTAATTCTATGAATTGCTTGATTAAAAAGTATTTAGACGAGCTAAATTGATTTATCACCCTAGGCATGTAGATAATTGAATGAATCTTACATCCTCATATTTTAGATTTTTTTTTTCAATTCGTGCAAATTAAAAGAGGTATTCTGAGTGCGCACACTTTATTATTTTTTGCCTTATACTTTTGCGTGCCTCACGAAGACAGTAAATTAAGTAATATTTGAGTTCATTTGCTTTGGTAGTCAGAAATATAGAACTGCTATAATCGCTTCTGTGAATAAATGAGAAATGCATTTACAAGACGTGCAAATGCCTTTGAGCTTAATCTAGTGTAACCACCCTAGGAGCATGCCAACATTAGAATAGATACCTAATATAAAGCTGGGTGTCCTATCCAATTCTTCTAGTCGAGAATAACTCTAGTAGTATGTAAAATTGTCGCTAACATTTTTCCTGTCTCTTCACCAAAAAAACTAAACAAAAATTTAAAAATACACGATAAAATGAAAAATAAAGTAAACAAAAATGTTGGCGAAATTTACCGGTGAGCCCATCGCATGTGTTTGATCGTCTATAGGCTGTAAATAATTACTTGTATAATAAAAGATGATCGCTTCGTGAAGTACAAAATCTCAGCGATGCAACCAAAAAAACTGACCTGAAAAGTTTTCCTTAAAATTTGTCTGGATTTTGTGCTTCGCCGAATCTTCTGTGAAATCAGTTTAGATTCAGATATAAAATAAGCAAGCCCCTCGCGTCGTAATTGCTAAAGATTTTGGACTTTTCTCTTTCTACACGGATGTGACTTCTGCAGAGAGAGAAGGAAAGGGGCTCGCACATATCGTACATGTTCCGACTGCCGTTCGCCGCCGGCAGCGTATTCAGCGCCTCGATGCTGGACACGCTGCTCTACCAAGCCTTCGTCAAGGACTATGTGATAACCTTTGTGAGACTGCTACTGGGCGTGGATCAAGCGCCGGGTTCCGGATTTTTGACCTCGGTTAGTACAAACATGAGTAAAGTAAAACAAATCTCTAGTTTATTATTATCATTTATTTATTGAAATTTGATGCTATAATGCAGAGAAATAAAGTAAGAAGATCCTTGTCCATTTGGTTCGCAAGTTTTTGTGTCGAATATTAAGTTTTCGATATTAATTTATAGCACATTGATGAATTAAAACCTTAGAATTATAGAATTTAATCAATTTTTAAAAAATTTTCCAAAGTGTCTTTTAAATATACGTAAATTACAGAGCATTAATTAATAATTCACGGTGTTTACCTACTGGTCCACTACTTCGAATTTCCAGCTGATACAAAAGTATCGAAAAAAAAACACTGCAAATTGAATAACGCGCTCCATCCCAATTCCATTCGATCTTTATCACCGTCTCCCAATAAAATCATCTCCACTCCCACTCCAGCCTCCGAAAAAAAAGCTAACTTCGTTCCCCTAAATTCCCGGCTCTAAAAAAAGAAATCCTCGCCCGGGGGTAACTAAAAGCGAGGCTTTTAATGAAGAGATAAAAGGCAAAGCCGATAAATAGAGCGGGGGAGCTAAAGTGCAGGGGCCGGCGTCTGTTTCAGATGAAGATAACGAAGGAGGACATGTGGATAAGGACTTACGGTCGGCTGTACCAGAAGTTGTGCTCGACGACCTGCGAAATCCCTATCGGTATTTACAGGACGCAGGACACGTCGATAGTCGACACCTCGCACGTAAGTGTCCGCGGCGTACGGCGTGTGTCGGGCGCGCCAAAGCGCTTTACGCCGACTGGAAAACACCTACACGTCCCACACACGCGCGCGCGCTCCCCTCGCTGACTCGTATCGTTATATACCCAATCCGCCCGCGCACGTGTACACGTTGGGAAAAGTCCAGTCCCGTGGCCTCTAATGCGTCTGAAAGGGAACCCCTTTTCGGTGACCGTCGGCTGTGTGAGTAGCGCATGGTTGTGGTCTCGCTCGCCTATACTACTATATATACTACTTATACTTTCTCTATGACTATATTCTACTACTCTATTCTGTCTCGCTGTTACTTGCTTCGTCAAGAGAATATTACGTCTTTGTTCATAGAATGGACGAACTTTGTTTACCGGATTATCACGTCAGCTCGTTGGTTTATTGGTCTTTATTATTACATGTACACGAATGATATTGACGAACCAACACGTTTAATTTTTTATTATGATATTCTATAATTTATTTTTTTTTTCTTTTGTTATAGTAGGAGAACGAATATATTATTAATTTGCAGCTGATCGCTTTTTTGAAATAGGATGTTAGCGATTGCCTAGGTGATATATATTACTACCCTGTGTCCCCTATATATATTAGTTGTGTGACCATTGCTTAGCGTGCACTTTGATTGTCGAGTCGATATATACTTTTTGCTGCAACTTGTGTACCGCAAATTATGAGTAATGGCAGTCGCGAATTAATTGGCAAGTCAAATTTCATTTCAGAGCGATCGAAAAAAAAAAGAGAGCGCCGCATCGACGCTCGCGCAGTTCGATACGAGAAGAAAGATAATCAATCAAAGGAATTTTCGCGGACGCTTTGAATAAACGTTGCATCCATTAACGTGCCTTTGAGAAAATTTTACTTTGTAATGAAATAAAAGTTCAATTAACGAGTATCCATATTCATAAAAAAAAAGAGAGAGAAAGAGTAATTTCCATTAACGACCCGCCCTTTCCATCGCGAACGGCCTGCGCGCACGCGAGTAGATGAACGAAAAAAAAAATGAAATTAACGACGGAGTTTCTATTCCAAACGAGTGATCAACTACGATCTATATAAAGCACCCGCATCTTGCTGCGAGTCATGTTCTCCACCTCTGTCCTCCACAATGATACTTGCTCGCCCTTGCATCGTGTTAGATGAGTACACAAACACACACACACACGCAGCAGGACGAAAGATATAGTCAAAAGTAAAGGGAGGCGCACGAGAAGAGGAGAGGGTGCACGGCTGCGCGAGCGAGACAGGCCAAGGAGGCGATGCGATCCGATAGGAGAGTAAAAGGCGCACGATAAAAAAAGAGAGAGCAAAGATCGCACGAGCGAGATAGAGAAAAAAACACGAAGCGAAACAAAACTGAGCGAGAGAAAAAAGAAAAGGCAGTAAGTGTAGAGCTGTGCTTGTTTTGGTTTTCTTTTCGACAGGGCGACTCGGACGCGGAGAGCGACGCCGGCGTCGGCGTCACGTACAAGATGCGCCACTCGGCGGCCGCGTCCTGCTTAGCGAATTGCACCGCCCGCGAGAAGGGTGCCTCAGCTGTGAGTACGGTCGACGAATCTGCATCGACATGAAAAATCTTTTTTTTTTAACAAAAAGATTTTTTTTTAAATAATACAAAGTACCGTCTTCTTTTATTATCGACTCTGATTTATACTCAATTTTTTGTCTCTCTCTTTGTCTCTGCATCCAGCACAACTACTACTCTGTGGCCCGCTGCGATCGACTATCTTTCTCTGTACTTGAATATATATCTATATTAAGTGTTGTCGTTGTGTTGCTGTTTTCTTTGGTGTTGGTGTTGTTATGCAGCTTTTTTGTCACACTACTGCGATGTTTTTCTAATTGTGTGTTTTTTCCAATTTCACCTTTCTTCCAGCTTCTTCTGTTTTGAGTTAAATATATATTTTTTTTATTTTTCACACTGCGCGCAAGAATAGATTACAAAATTGATGGTATACGTATTTAGTATGTATAGTCAGAAAGCGAATTTGCCGTTATTTACTTGCATCGAAGTTTTGTAACAAAAGCTTACAGATTGCTTGAAAATTAAAACAGAAATTACTGCGCTAGCGTTTTACTGTGCATTTTTGCATGACGTAAAATTACGCAAAAAAAACGATACCATTTCATTCACAAAAGCAAAGCTTTCAAGATTTGCATTAGGTCAGTATAAAGTTTTTTATATCGACATGAAAAATTTTTAATATCTTATTTTCAACTTTTCAAAGTAGATATTGATAAATTTATTTTAGTCTCCGTACTATGCGAGGCTATTGTTATACCGGTGACGAAGTCGTAAACCGAAATGCATATACGAAATTATTGAATTGGATGAACCGGGCAATATAACGTTTATGACGGCAATAGTGTTATAGACAAAACCCAAAACAGACACTCAATAGTCTCCTCTGTTTAAATTAAATTTTAAATTATTATTCAATTTCAATATTCGCAGAATAATTTATCGAACATATCTACTTCACAATATCAAGATTGGCAGTCATAAAAAGATAAAGTGTCCTTTTTATTCAATCGTCTTTAAAAATTACGAATCTTTGTTATAAAATAAAAATTTTAATATTACATTTTTATAATCCTTCATGTCTGATACACAACGCAGAATAGAATAGTAGCTTTTGTTCGATTCGCCCTTTAAAAAGAATCTCCCAAACTAGCTCTATAGACTTCATCCCAGATAGTCGGATAATTAATTCACTCGATTCGCAGGAGGAAAAAAACACTTTTTCCCATCTCCGCTCATCCCCGACATTTTTTCTATTCCCTCAGCGAGTTTATCTCTCTTAGCGCTCGCCCCTTTCTCTCTCTCGGTCCTTTTTTTCAATTTTTGAATACGACCGACCAGCCCGCCTCGTCTCCCCGTCCTCCCTCTCTCTTTTGTCTCTTTGCCCCGACACCGGCGCACGCGTAAACGAGAGCAAAATGACGTGGGCCCGCGCGCGATTTTTACGACGACATCTGGCCGGGAGAAGAGGACGGCGGAGACGAGCGGAGGAAAAAGGAAGAGGAGAAAAGGGAGCACACACGCGACTTCCTTTTTCCACCTCCGAAAAAAGGAGAGCCGCCGCTGGGGGAGGTGTCAGCGCGCGGCGGACTGATCATTTCGCCGAGGCAGGAAGTTCGCCGGCTCGAGCGTCGTTCCGAGGAATCGAGTGGAAGGGCATCGATTTCGCGACGGGAAACGAGGAGATCGTCCCTCGGCTCGAGACCTCGATTTTCTTTTTTTTTGCTCGTCCCTCCCGAAGAGCGCACTCGACATTTGCATTTCGAATTTCTCCGTTTGCCTTACCTTTTTTTTTGCCGATAGTTCCGGAGGAGGAGGGTACGGGTCCGATTTGTAGAGGGATAGATTAGAACGACTGATTTAGACGTAGAGCGCGGGGGGTAGATTTTTTTTTTACGGGGGAGATTCAATTTTGTAGAGGAATAATGTAGATCACCGAGGGGATTGACGTGAGCGCACTATATTTTTCAGAGTTGATAATATCTACACTTTGTTAGTACACTGAGATGTGAAAATTTTTACGCAAACTGATTTTGATTTCATCGCGCGAACAGGGCTTTCAAATTGAAAGAAAATTTTTGCCGCTTTTTATCAACTGCCATGGAAGCATCATTTGTCGCTTTTGCTTTTTTCAATTATTCACGCTGTTGAACAATTTTCTATTTGAAGATTTTCTAACTAATTTAACTTGTTCAATTTAAATTATTTAATCGAATCTAATAATTTATGTAATATAACTCATTAATACATTAACGCAACATTAAGAAAACGAAAAAAAGAATTTGCTAAAAATTTTTGCACGCCTGTGTGATAATTTTTTGTGTCGTCGTTTAAATTATTCTTTATATATTCATATTTCTATTTGTAATTTTTTTTTAATCGTTTTTAAATCATAGTCAGTGATAAATATGTAGTACTCAGTACATACATAGCTGTATATCAAATCACGAAATACAAAAACACAGTTAAGAAGATATAAATATTACAATAGTCTGATTAGGTGTATTAGACATGTTTGCACCGTGAAGTGTAAATCGTTGAACAACATTTAAGTAACGATTTAACGAGTCACGCACGACTTATTGCAGCATAAAACACGAGCTTCGATAAGTTTTTCATCAGGAAGATGCGCTTTTCGAAATAATCATTCAATCACTCAAAAATTAATTTCAATTTTCTAAATGCAATATAATAGTTTCTTCTAAACTAAATTAACTTTTCAACTATCGAAGAATGAATAAGTGGAATTTATTTATCGTAATTTACAATAAGTGAATATTTACTTATTCTAGTTGCAAAATTGAATTCATCAATTTTATCAAAAACTATAAGATATTAAACAAGTGCATTTGGACATGAACAGAATATTTTCGTATAAATCATAGGGAAATCTCGTAATATGTAAGACCGTTTAGGTAAAAATGTTCAGTGTACTTAATCACCCCTTGATTACGAAATTTTTCCATGTAATTTTAACGGGAACGATCTATCCGTAGATAAGTTTGACTTATTCATATTCACAGAGAAAATTGTAATAAATGTTTATAAATGTTTAAATAAAAAGAGTGAAAAATCGATTTTTAATTTCTTTTGCAAAAGTGTAGTACGAAACTAAAAAATAATACCATTCTTTATTACGCATAGTATACGGAATATGAAGTCAATTGATGACTTGATCAAATTTATAGTTTTTTAAAAATGCATATGACACTTTTAATCAATCCAAATGCATTCTATTCCTTTTACTACGTAAAATAAAAGTCGACATTACTTTTTAATGCCATACTATACCTTGCAGTAAAAAATCAAAACTAAATTTTTCGACACATTTAATGAAAATCTACGAATGATCGCGAAAAACGCATACTCCTGGAGTTTGAATAAAATAGAGTCGCCACCGAATCCCACTACCCCACATCCCCTCACGCTATGCTTCTCCGTGAACAGTACTCGGTGAGCATGGGGGACGAGGCGCGCGACAACCACGCCCAGCAGATCGAGCGCGCGGAGATCGCCAACCTGGTGCGCTCGCGCATGGAGTCGCTGAACCTGCCGATCGCCGACTACGACGACGTCTCGGAGAAGCGCAACAGCCTCTCTTACGTGATCATCAATCCGTCGTGCGACCTGAAGCTCGAGGAGGGCGACATCGTCTACCTGGTGAGGCCGTCGCCGTTCTCCGCGCAGAAGACCTTCGAGCGGCACAACTCGCGGCGCAAGAGCAACATCAGCTTCTGCTCGGCGCAGCTGGTGGCGCAGATGAACGCCGCGGTCTCGTCGGCCGGCGGCGTCATCACGGGCGGCGGCGGTCCGGGGAGCCGGCGCGGTTCCGGCATCGGCATCGCCAGGGCGCCGCCGCTCAGCACCACCAAGTCGAACTCGCTCTCGCTGCCCGACAGCCCCACCGTGGCCGGCAGCCTGCGCGGCAGATCCAACTCGCTCAGGGTCATCGACGACATTCTACTCAGGCGGAGCAATTCCTTGAGGTTCGTTTTTTGGCGCACTTGGTTTTTTAGTCGCGATAGTTTCACTGAACAGTGAGCTACTCTTTTAAGCTAAAAATGTTGAATTCGTTAAGAAAATGTGAATAGTGACATTTATGTGAAGAGTCGTTCGCTTATTCAAGATGAGAACGATATTTATATAAAATGTGGCACTATTCGCATTTTCTATACATTCATTTCACATTTTTAGATTTAGGTAGTGGATAATGCTGTATTGTTAAATTTTCCGTTCTTTTTAGTACATTATAAATTTATGAAAAAGTTATTTAACTTCTTTAGACCTATAATACACACATTTTCACTTATAAAATCTACTTGCCATAAAAAATAAATTGCGTAAATTTTTCTAAAATTTAAATGAGTTTTGTAGAATTACCTGTGCGAAACGTTAGTTGTTATACCGTTATAAAATAATTGTTTACATCAGAACGTAAAGTTTAATTAGATGGGTTAATTATAATGTATTGAAGTAATTTTTTTTATTAATTTTTAGCCTTTTATTTAATTTTCTTTGTTGTTTTATGTTAGACCACCTATGAGAAAGAAAGAAAGGCTCTCCGTTGGTCCCATGTAATACGTATTGTATGAAAGCAGGTTAAGAATTTTTAATGTTGTGCTTTGTAAATTGAAAAGTAATTTTCTAATACTTAATTATTGAAAATACTTTTTATTTGCTAATTTTTTTATATATAACACAGCAACATTCAAATTTGAATAATAGTACATATTGCTCTCATCTCATAGTCCATTCTAACAGTGAAAGTAGATAATTTTTTTCTATTGCTTATGCTTTCAAAAGTTGATTTTGTACAAAACGACTGTAATGGCTATTTAAAATTGAATTTTGCATGCATGATTGATAGGAATAAAATTAACTCCATTATGCAGAAAAAATATAGTATAATTTACTAAACGCAGTGCAAATCGTTGGCTCTAACAAAATCTAGAGTATTTACTAATGATATTTTTAATCCATATATGTAATTATTAACATTAAAAGCAAAAGTATTATTTCTTACAAACTCTGAAAAGTGTCTTTTTGTTAGAGTCGACGTATTAAGCTCCAAAAAAACTGCAATTACTAAATTTTGTCGAAAAGTACTTATTACTGAATTTCGACAAACGAACTCAGTACAGTAAGAAAAAAGTTGCTGCTCACTTTTTCTCACAGCATTAACATTCTTCACCAGCATAACTAATTCACTTCGATAATTTTCTCCAAATACCCTATTCTCACAGTAAGCTTTGATTCTCTCCGCCACCGCCAACCAACCAAAACCTCACTCGAAAAATAAAACTGCTTCCAGACAAGGCCTGAGCATCCCGGCGCGCCGCAAGAGCAGCCTGGAGGACATCGGCCTGGGCGCGCTCTCCCACCCGTCGAACCACAACCCGATAAAGATAGCGCTGAACGGCTCGATCGGCCTGGAGGTGACGCCGCCGGAGGAGGGCGGCTCCCAGGCGGGCAGCTCGGCCAGCAACACCGGCATCCTGGACGTCGGGCTGCCCTCGATGCCGGTACTGGGGGCCGGCATCGGCGCTTCCGGCCTCGGCGGCTCCATGGGCGGCCTGTACGACCCGCCGCCCACCTACACCCAGAGCCAGGGGCCCGCCTCCTCCGCCACCCAGGATCCCCAGCACATCCAAGGGACGATCGTATGATACAACCTTATGTGGGGACGCAGGCTCTCCAGTGTAGTGCGAAACAAGTGGCTGTAGCGTGCCCCACGTGCTTTAGGACTTCACGAGCGTAGGTTTAACGTCGTTGCGTAGGCGAGGCTCATTTAGTTGTTCCATCACTTCGAATCTCTATTTTTTTTTTCTTCTTTTTGTGTGATCTTTCGATTGTTCGATGGTTCTGTTCGGTTCGCCGGCGAAGAGCGAGACGCTGGTTTTCTCCGTCGATTCGTTCCTTTTCGACTGTGTAACGGTGCACGGGGAGCGATCCGCCTTTCGGCTATCCCCGCGGAGTTTTTACTGTACTTGAGGCTTCGCCCGTTGTCGAATGGGACAGGAAATATTTGCACCTGGACGATGGATCCTGCGCGTTGTACGGAACCGACAACCGATGGTCCATGTTTTTTTTTTCTCCATAATTTCTTTCAACGACAATTACTTTTACTAATCACGTCGGTGCTCTTCGAAGGCAGATCGAATCCTTATGGAACGTTGTACAATTTTTTCTTGTCGATCAGAACGCGTGAAGTGAATCTGCGTTTGGAGAACGACCAATCAGATGCAAATTTTTCTTGGACATACAATCGGGCGAAATCGAGGCGCGCCGATCGCAAAGCGGATCGCTCCCCAGTTTATTTCGACTTTCAAGATAAAATAAAATGCTTTTGTTGTTACCTTCGCACCGACTTTAACGAAGTGCGAGAGAGAATCTCGCGGGACTCTTCGACGAAAGATAAAAAAGGAAAGCTTCTCGTTAAGTAACTTAAAAAAAATGGCAGTTTTTAGCCACTTGAGGAACAAACTAGTGATTTCTATTCAATTATTACATTACGTAAAATGAGAAAAAAGCGGATGAAATAAGATAAGGAGTTTGAGCTTGTGTGAGTACGACAGTGCGATTCAAAGAAAAACTGAATGAAATAAAGACAGGAGACGTTGATCGACGAGATAGAGACACGACAACGACCCTCGTTGCGTAATGTACGCATTTAGTGGATACTGTATCGTAACTTTTAAACTCCCAGAAAACTGCAAGCTTTAGTGACTTCGAGTGCCCTTTTAAAACGATCGATTAATGACGCCCTTGTCGATAATTTTATACTAGAGGGAAAAAATATATATTATACATATATCGATTTAAAAAAAAAACATTAAAAGAAACTAAGAAAAAAACTGAGCGAAATACGACCATTTTAATTCATATCACACGAGCGTCGTGCTTATAAAAAAAAATTAGAAAATATGAATCGAGATCGTATTTATTATTAAGATTTAAGGCGTTGATTCGCGTGCGTGCAAGAGTGATCATACGAAATATTCTAATTAAGGTATAGGCAACAATTAAATAGGTCGTTTCGTTCGGGGGATGATCGCGCCTGCGAGTCTTGCGTCGAACCGTCAAGTCTGATACAATGCACACCGGGATCTAATATGGTAATCGAAATCGCCACCTGTAACCGTTAATTAATTACGACGTCTCGTGCACTTGTGCATTGTAACTTTTTTGAGATAACAGAAAAAGTAAGCACCACTCGTCCGAGGTACTTCGCCAGTACGCTGCGCGGTAAGAGCGAGTTATCACCACTTCTTTTTCTCTTTATGATTACGAAGCATTGTTATGAGGCTATACATTTCATTTCGATGCGCAGAAGTAAAAACGCTGAAAATGGGACCTTTAAATGAAAACGTAGCTATTCTAATTAATGATCTGCGTTCGTGAGATGGACAAAAAGGTATTTTTGATACTATTTTCTTTTGTGTACTGAATAATAATAGTGATTTGTTAATTTCATCATATTTTTAAGATTAGTAATTTGCAAAAAATTAAAAGGTCAATAATCAATTTTTTTAAAAGTTCGAAAAACGTGTGAAGCTTTGTATTTAATCTAATTGCCTAATTTGTTATTAGCCTTTTTTGCATTTTTTTAAACATTCATTTTCAAAAGATTTTAAATTGTTTCAAGGATACTTTTTTGTGCATATCTTTACACGGAGATAAAATAAAGCGTATATTATTGAATAATTAACTTCAATTTTAAATTCAGTCACTTTAAAACTTCGAAGTATTATCCAAGTAAACAATCTTTTTGAATATATTTTGAATAACCAAAATTAATTTTGACAATCTAATTCATTCAAGTTTAAAAAAGAAGGTACTAAAAAGTTTTATACGCATATTTTCTTTACAATCACAATATTGTGGTGCCAAAATTGCAAATAACAATCAAGAAAATCAAAGAAGCAGCATATTAAAAAGATATCTTTTCTATATATTCGCTTCAACTTTCAATTATAAACAATTTAAATCTTCAATAATCTAAATTCAAATTTAGAGTACCTTCTTTCGCATATAAGTTTTACTATTTTTTAATCTAATTAAAAAAAAACTAGTAAATTTAACTAAATCATTAAATACTCTTAAATAATATTGATTTAAATAACAATTTTCAAATTACGAAGGAACAATTTTATACTCTCGAACCAAATACTAAATCATTCAGTTGAAAACGAAAAAGATGTTGTTTTAGGTGTAAACAAACAAAAATTTATTATCTTTGTTTTTCACGTCGCACACATCGACCTTAGAAAATTCCAAGACTATACTGTCGCTTCAACATTAAAAAAATTAAAAGTATATACGTTAAATAACTATATAGGACTCAATTGAGTTTCAAGGACAGTAATTACAAAGAAAAAAAAACTTTTCGACTTTTGCCTGAAGTACCGTAAAATAGTAAAAAAAATACAAGATTAGCGAATTATATTAAAAAAACTATATAAAAATTCGAGAAGAGTATAAGGTTTGTAAATAGACAAGACTAGTCAGGTATTTTTTTGAAGAGACAATTTTCTATTTGCATCGTCGTTGAGATTGTGCGAGAAAATGTTACGATGAAGCGTCGAGTGCCCGGTAAGCGTCACGGTTTCAAATAAAAAAAGTATAAAACTAAAAGCTCGAAACTTTGTAGTGTCTTTCTCAACAAAAAAGTAATGTAATATGTACTTCGTTACTCGTAAAGATAAAAGAAAACGCTGTATACTTTTGTCCAGATCTTACTCTTCAATTTTTCGGCACAATATTATCGCTGTAATTACTTTACGTGCAATTTGAACGATTTTTGCGTTACCTAATACGTTTATTTTAAAATATATTGTTATCTAAAATTTAATTTTTCTATTACCGCTCGCTAATAAGCCAGCCTAATTGTTGAAAGCAAAATATATATTTATTAAATGTTATGCCGTTTCGTTGTAAAGTCGTGTAAGTATTATGTTTTAGAGACAAACAGAGTTTATTGATTTAAAAATGTTTGTTATACGCATCAATAAATTATATTCATGACGTTGATTTTTTCATTGACGGTAAGCTTACGTACGCGCTCACAGCTTTTTCTTTCTAAGCAAGCTGAAATATATCCTTCGGTACTCGATACGGAACGCGCAAAAACGTCGATACAAATCCGCACGTGATTGCAGCGCGCCGATTTTCGTCTTTCACTGCGTCGTTTTAATGCTACAGGAACATTTTTTCATGTACCAATGAATAACTTCTGGATTTTTCGAACGAAAATAAACGAAGGAAAAATACGCTGTAGAATGGGTACTAGAAAAGCGTTTAACTGAACAAATTATAGAAACTTTTCTTATCGTGAAATGAGACTAGAAAAAAAATACATTGTTTAGTGTAATAATAACAAAAAAAAATAATGAATGAAGAGAGTCGGGCGAACCTTATCAAACTATAAATGCAAAATCCGTCGGGGGGCGACATTGCCGGCGTGGATCGGAGGGAACACCGGTCAACTCTCAATATATATATATTATAAAGTATCAAAGTGAATATTAAATTTTTAAGGATATATATACAATATATATATACAAATTTTGAAATCTAAATATCGAAGTATATAAAAAAAAAATTATTTTTTATAAAATTAAAAAAAGATGCTACCTATAAATATAAAATATTACTTTAAAATATCTGAGACGAATTTTTCTCCGTCGCGCGGTAATGCCCCTCCTCGCGAATTAAACAAGTAAAAAAAAACAATTAGCCTATAGATAATCGATATTGCATGAAGAAGGAGGCGAAAACGGAAAAGCGTACGACCAATTATTTTCTAGCTGATCACTCGAGGTATTATAAAAGAAGTTAAAACAAACAAAAGAAAAATGAGGAATGTGTACTCGTTCGCAACCATCGATTTTCACACGATCGCGTATATATGTTATACTTATAGCGTCACCCGACGATTTGGTCGTTCCCTCGTGAATTCCCCCTCGCCACATCTGCAGATACCGAGTTCCATGGCGAGGCGCGCCAGACGACGGCTCGCAGGGGATTCGCGACGAGACGACGAAAAAAAAAGGAAGCGTGCGGCCCATTGTTTTATCGCGCGAATCGCGGAGGGGTTCTGAATTCGCCAGCGGAGCGCTGCATCGAGCGACGATTGAAAAGAAAAACTGCGCGATTCTCACAGGAGCATCGACTGTACGTACGCGTAAACGCACTTACACGATGCACGCATACACCTACGCAGACTACAGTTACACATCAACACGCTCGTTTACGCGTGCGTGCGGATTGACGTACGCACTCATTCACAAACTTTTTCCTTGACTCCATGTAGGTTTTAAGCGACAAATTTAGCGGAGTATACTTTCGAACAGTTTCGCAGGGGTTTAAATTCATGAAGCGGAAATATACGAATGATTTGCAGATCTCGAGGTAGCGATTGACGAAAAACAAAGATGACACGTGGAAAACTATAAACGGCTGTACGTAATGTAAATTAACAAGAGATGACAAAAAAAAGTGTAAACTATAATAGGTGTGCAGCGTTTCGGCACATCCGTTCGCATGCATACTGAGTAAAATTTATTATAAATAAATTATTATAAAGCGAAGTTCTAGGGTTCCTTCTTTCACGATCCCAAATCCACCCCTTGAAAATTGCTACTAAAATTTGTACTTTTTTATTTTATATAACTTTTTGTTTGTCAATTGTTTATGAAATAAAACTTGCCGTACACAAAATGCAATCGTAATAATAATTGTGAAATGGCGACATCATTAAAAAAGAAAATTAATTTTTATTTTGAAGTTATTCACATTATTTTAATTTAAAAAAATGATTGTTAATTCATTACTACGGTAAAAGGTTCGAAACTATTATTTTTTCTTTATATAAAACTTCTGTTGTATAAATAATTTTTTCTTATTATAAAATAGATAATAGATTACTATTAAAGCTCTACATCTCTCTGAATACAAAGATTTTTAAACTTAACAAATTCTGTAAAATAAAAATAGGTAAGATAGGTTTAGGTTCTTAATAAAAAAAATCATGAATATTATGTAAACGAGATTTGTTTTTATTTACGTATTAAATACATAATTACGTCAACGTAAATCGAGAACCAATCGGATACAGTCATATCCAAGAACGTTATTGCTTCATCATAATAAAATATTAGATAGATGATCTACGTCTTGTTTATCGTTTCTTTTGTTTCAATCCATTTATCTTACAACGGCGAACCCGTGCTTTTCAGGCGCGCGGAATGTACGTCTCCTAATAAACGTGTTAAAACCACGTTCGCAGTCGTATTTACAAAGTATACGCGTTACTTCGCTATATTAATCGAACGATATATCTAAGGAGAAGATTCTCGATCGCACAAGCGTCAAAAACCTGCGATCGCTCAAAGAGTTTGAAGAGTAAATCGTTCCACCGTGAAACAAATTTGACGGTATCAAAATGAAAAAAAAAATCTGTCAATTTCTAACTTCTACTTGTTTGGTACTTTTAAATCCCTTTGTCGAATCATCTTGAAGTAGATTTTTTCTCGTACCCCCCCGCATCTCGTCAGCGCGCTCGTTTAATTTTAACGGAGCGCGCGCAAATTAATTAAATTAATTTCGCAAGCAAGGAAAAATAAATCCGTCTCTTGTGCGTTACTACGTAATCGTTATTTCCTCGAGTCTCTCGATATAACCGATACTACAAAAGTACCCTCTACTTCAAAATAACAAGATCGGAGTCTCGAAACTTTTTTAACTTCGTTAAAAAAAAAGGAAAGAAAGAAAAAAATCGCAAAGAAAAAAAAACGAAACTTTGAGGAACGTCGCCTCGAACTTTTGCGAAGAAGTAAGTATCATAAGGGGAAAAGGAACGCCTCGGGGGGTGCACCTGGGGTGCGCGCCCGAGGGGGGTCGTTTTTTCGTATACAATAAATATATGTGATAATGCCTCGGCGCTATGGTACGAGCGCGGTTTCCTCCGTTATCGACGGACGGTCACGGACTAGGTGCTCTTGACCGGCTTCGGCACGTTCTCGCTGAACTGGCCGACGATGTTGCCCCGCGGATGGTAACAGGCGACCACCACGCAGGTGCCGTCGCGCTTCGCCATGCCGATACCCATCTCCCGCGTGCTGCGCCACACTATCTGCGTGAAGTGACCTGTGGAGATCCGAAAAAGATCGATTAGTTTTTTTCTTTTCCTCTCTTCAAGAAATTATGTGAAAAATTAAAAAAATTGATTTTACTAGTTCACGAGTATATCTGGTTGAATGGCGCCAAAATTTAAAATGTTTTTTTATGCATTTTTTAACCGCAAGAAGAATTATAATGCATCATAGGAAAATAAATATAATCTAAGCGCGCGAATCGCATTGGAATTTGCTAGTCTTTTTAAAGTTCGTATTACGTAAGACACTGCAGCTATAGTTAATTTATTTGTTCTTTTGATTCGACGTCTTGTTCTTTGGTGTGTAATGAGTTTTGTGGACTGACCTCCTCCGTTAAGAGAAAGTTTAAAGATAATGCGTGAGCGATCGCTGTATTCGTAAGTAGATCGGTATCGATTCTAACGAGACAGATTGACGTTGATATACATGTACCAGTCCCGACAATTATTTATGCATACAGCCGTGTTGTTTAGACCGCTTCTTAAACTATTTATTCTATTCCCGTAACTTTCTCCGAATAAGGAGATCGATCAAACCTTTTTTTATTCATAAATTGCCTTTTAAATCTGCATATTTAAAATTTCAATATCTGACAGATTATTTTGTGACCTTCATTCAATGAAATTCAGCCTTAAATATGCAAATAATGAAATCCGAACAATAAAATATCGTCGCACTTTAACAATTGATTGCACCTGTCTTATCTCGTGAATTTAAATGTATCCAAATCTAATGGAACGGAGCGATGGTTATTAATGAACGCCGATCTCGCGTTAATTAATTAACCGGGCGCTAATTGGCCGTCACTTACATGTGTTGAGAACTTTGGGCTCGATTCCAAATTTATGCTCCTTCCTCTCGGAGTACCACTTGGAGATGACTTCCCGAGGCGAGACGACCAGCTTGGGATCCGAGCACTGCATCGAGTATATGTTCTCCCCGTAAGGCGACGACGACTGCGGTATTAGTTTATTCGTGTTCAGCAGCGTGCACGCCCAGGCCTGGTAATTGCAATTCGATATCATTTATTATTTGACAACAAACAACTGGTGCGCGAATTTATCGATTTATTTTTGTAAGGAGAAAAATTATTATCGTTGACTCGTGTTTGTTAATAATACGCGATAAAGGTTCGATAAGATATCGATGATTTAAAAGGCGTTGTTTATAAATCGGCGATGAAATTTTTTTTTTAATTATTGTCGTTTGAATGCGAATTGCTGCTTAGTTAAATAGGATAAGTGCGCTTTCAGCGACGTTAATTAAAATTCTCGGATCTATTTAGATAACGGCGGCGATATTAATTACAGCTTCGAATCACATTAATTATGTAAATTATTGTTACGTATTATTCTTAATTGCATTTACAAGAAAAAATTAGGTAACCTGCTATAAATATCAAATAAAACAATAATCTACAATCGTTAAGTTAGTTTGCAATCCCGTAAGCTTAATTTGTAATGAATCTTAAGAAACATTTTAAAAACAATGTTTCCAGATCAATCATGCAATTATCAATAATCTCAATAATTTTCCTATAAAATTCAAGTTTCCTTGCAAAACAAACCAGACATAAAATTAAAAAAAAAGTTACATAGCTATAAATTATTTTCCGTCGCACTAATTTTAAATTATGCATCACTTAGCGAACCCCGCATTAGCAAACAAAATAACAAATACCCACATTCCCAGCGAACAATCAATCTCCATTTCAAACAAACCACGGCGACCGGCTCCTTAATAACCAGTTCCAGCGTACCCGCGCGTTTCATTACACCGCGCTCGCGCATTTCGCACACCTTATCCCGATCTCGGCGCGCGTCAAGGTCGCGCCTTCACTCCCCATCGGCGCGTCGTGTGCACTCCTTATGCGCGCACGCTCCCCCTCACCTTGGCGGCGTCGCAGAGGTCCGCGCTGAGCCTGAGCTCGGGCACCCGGTGCCTCCGCCTGTACTCGTTGTGCACGGTGAGTGCCTCCTGCTGCCAGTCGCGCTCGTCGGTGAGCTGCTTGACCGGGCTGTCGGCGCTGGAGCTGCTGCGGCCGGGCTGGGGCGAGGGCGAGGCCGCCGCGGTCAGGGGCGCCAGCACGTTCTCCGTGAAGCTGCCGAGGAAGTTGCCCGGCGGGTTGTAGTTCGCCACGACGTAGACCTCGCCGTTGCGGTTGCGCGCCATGCCCACACCCAGCTCCGTGCTGTCGCGCCACACCACCTGCGTGAAGTGACCCGTCTTCAGGGTCGTCGGCTCCTTGCCGTACACGTGCTGCGACTCCTCGGCGTACCTGCGTAGTGGATAATTCGCGAGTAAAGGATTAGAAAAACGTGCGGTATGTCCAAGTGAAGGGTGTCGAGTGATTGGTTTTTCAATGTGTAGACTAGCGAAGGGTGATTTTTTAACGATTTTTTAAGGATCGACTGATTCTGTTTGTTTTCAGCAATCTGGTGAATGGTCTTTTTTAACATGGAATCGAGAATCTAAACAATAGGTAAATGTACTATCTATTGTTGTGGATTAAGCAAACTGTAGGGCGACTTCGAGCCAGTGAAGTGAGCGTTGTGGATGACAAAACCAGGCAAATTTAAGAATTAAATTTTGTGTGATATAAATATTTTTAATAAGGAATCCTTTGTCTTTTATCTCGAAAATCGTGAATAAGAATGAATCGGTACTTCGATCCTTCGATACTTTTATCAAATGATCAATTCTGCATATCGGTATCTTTTAGAACTCGATTTTCTGGAATCGATCCTATTTGGCAGAATTGTCTTACACTAATATATAAACTTTAGATCGAGCTTTTTTCTATTCCTCAGGGAGGAGGTAGAGAAAGCCGAGTTGGTGCGCGTGATCGGTAGTCGTTCTGGACGATCGGGCAAGGAAAGGTGCGGGAGGCGATAGTCAACTGCGATAAGAAGTCTTCTAACGATTTGAATCTTTCTTTTTTTTAATTTCCATGATTTATTGGGGTCCACGTTTTTCTCTATTTGCGAGAAGCGCGTGATAAGCTCGCAATGACGCGCGATGGTTTAATAACAACCTGGCGAATTTATCGGTCCATCGTAATTCATTCGTTTGTTTGCTTTGCATCCTTTCATACACGCTTTAATATGCGCGATGTTATCGATTAATTATCCAAAGTGCTTGGGCTTATCTTGGAATCGGACGTAAACGCCGGTTACTTTCTCCCGGCGATTCGAATAAAACGTGTACAGCGGTACGGTAAATTGTACGGGACGCAAAATAAGATCGGTAAGTGTGCGATGATTTACCATTCATTGACGGGCTCGTCGCCGCCTACGACGGTCTTCGGATTCGAACTCCACATGCAGTAGAGATTCTCGCCGTAGTCACTGTTCGCCCGGTGCTCCAGCCTTCCCCTGGTCGCCAACACGTTCGCCCATTCCTGACTAGCCTTGCACAGCTGTTATGAAAAGTTTCAGTTATTGTCTTTTTTACTGCGGCGAAATTTTCACCGGACTCGTAAAAAATCTCGGCTAATTTATTCGCGGGAAAAAATTTTTAATTGAAAATAAGTTCAATGTTGCCTATTTTGGTAGTCGTAGAAAATTTTCACACTTTATAGAAACATTTATTGCTGTAAAATTCATTTAGTAACTCTTACTATAAAGCGCAAAGTAATGACTTCAAAATGTCAGTCTATGATCACATGTACAGCTTTCCTGTTAAAAATTATCTAATTTCCTCCCATTGATAAAACGGTTTTTCGAATATTTTTCATTTAATTAATGGCCACTTCTCAAATTGGCCATTAAATGGACGAAAAATATTCGAAAAAATCAATTCACCGATGAGAAAAAACTAATCGATTTTCATCAGAATTAACCGAGATTGTTTTTACTATAAAATTTCTCTTCGTAGTAACGACTAATTGCACATAGCAGTAAAAATTTAAGATAGAAAAAAAGCAGAATGAGTAATATAGAAAAAAGGATTAACCTGTTTGCTGAGCCGCAGGGGTGGTACACCATGGCGAGATCGGTAAAAGTTGTGCGTATCAAGGCAGACGTTCACGAATTCCTTGGACGGCCCCGATCTGCGCACAGACGGTTTACGTGGTTCAGTCTTTGTTATCTACAACAAACATGGAGAAAACGTATCGTCAGATCAAAGCTACTCTCCGTTCCCCTCAATCCCCCCAAGAATTTAAAAATTTACAGACAGTCAAATTTTCAGAAACCAACTCGTTAAATCAATTTATTTAAAAAGAATTCGCCAAGGGAAAGCGCGTTAACCTATACAACTCAAAAAGCTAGCAAAAGCGCCTAACCCTATTTCCCCTTATCAGCCTCGCGATAAGCCGGCGATTTGAAACGAGCGTAACGCGCGTAATTTCCCTTTTAATAGCGAGGCAAAATTGATTAGCGCCGGGGTTCGTCAACCGCTTGGGCGGCGGGAAAACAAGGCCGGGATGCCTCCGCGCGCGTGTTTACAAGCGCGCGAACGGAAATCGGCGCGCTTTCTACTTAGCTGCACGTTGGGTAAGCGAGGCGCGCGCGCGCGCGCGGACTCTATAATAGCGCGGCGGCGTGCGAAAACTGACCGGCTGCTGGTGCTTCCCATCATCGGCGCCGGTGAAATCCTCATCTTGGCACGGAGCCCCGCGGTGCACTACGGGCGCCTCGAACAAATCGACGATCGTCGCGCGCCTACTTCCGGCGCGTCGCGCTTCTTCATCGATTTTTTTCGGCGCTTCTTGCAACAGCTGCGGCGGCGCCGGAGGAGAATGGATGAAAGTTCGAGGAGGCTGTCGTTTTTTTTTTGCACGGGGCGTCGTTCTTCTTTTTGTTCGGAGCGCGCGGAGGATAGCCGGTCATTACCGGCGTTCCACTTCTGACGCGCTTAAGTTTCTAATGGTACACGGCGCCTTGGGGTTGCGCGCCGCTCGTAAAACCCGAGAGTTCGCCGTTTCAAGGCAACGCTCGCGTTTTCACTCGCTTCTTGCGCGCCCAGTTTTATCGGGAAATCCGTGTTTTGCGAGGGACGATAAAACGAGGCGAGACGTTTCGAAAAATCGGGATTTAAGTTGAGGGTAAAGTACGTGCTTTATAAAGGAGCGATGGGGCGGACGAGAGTATGAACTGTACGTACAACAATACAGGCGGTTATTTCAGAATTCAGCGAAATGTATACGAGCCTTACATAAGAGTAACACAGTTACCGACTTCCTGCGCGCGTCCCGAATAAAAGGATTTCTTTTATTACCGCATTAGCATGAGAAACAGAGCCCGAACGCGCATTACCTCGGTCATAGTGCAGAAAGATCAAGAAAATCTTGTTCCTCGCGTTTTTTATCATGTCAACGTGCACGAATTAACTTGTGAAAAAATTAAAAAAGGATTAAGGTAGACAATAACGAAATAAAAAATTATGCTAGGCACGTGTAAAAGTAAACGTCATCTACCAAATTTACATGCTAAACGAAAATCATGTAGGAAAGCGTACAGATATGAAGAAAATCTTGTTCCTCGCATTTTTTATCCTGTCAACGTACACGAATTAACTTATCGAAAAATTAAAAAAAGATTAAGGCAGGCAATAACGAAAACTCATTCTAGACACGCGCAAAAAAACAAATCATTCCTGCAAAACGTCATCTTCCAAATTTATATCCCGAAAAACATAATCAGGAATGTTTATACTATAAATTCTTGATGGTAGAGGACAGACTTGAATCTTGATAAAAATTATCATAAATTTTTCTCACGTTTACAGTGTACACTCCACCTCAAATAATTTATGGGCATACATATGCAAGATCGCCGATCTCTCGTACGAAAAAAAAAACATCCAATCGAATAAATTAAAAATCGCGTCCCACTTGGCGGCGGAGGATCCCCCGCTCTCTCGTGGTCGCGTGCGTCCGCGATACGCTCTTACAAATCGCCCCGGTTTTCGGCGCGTTTTCCCGCGCTAATCGAGTCGTTAGCGCGCTGCTCTCTCGCTGGCCAAAGAAAACGCGCGCGATTCCGCGCCGCGAAAGAAAGGACGATTGTAGGTCGGCGCTGGAACTGCAGCGCAGCCTCGCCGCTTTGTGCCCGAGCTCGCGGTATGCACAAGGGCCGCGCGCTTTTATTGCCGGCCATTAAGATCGTCACGATTCTGCGCGCGCGCCGCCTTGGCAAGAGGATCCGGCGCTGCGTGAAAAAGCCGATCCTTTTATTGGCGTCTCTCTCGCTTCTTTTGGCTCGCTCGAGCGAGCAACTTTATCTCCTTTTTTTGCGGCTGGAAGGCACATTGTTTTGTGGGTCGAGAGAAGGGGGGGAGGCTGTGCGTCTTACCTGCGAGGAGGAGTAGCGGGCGGAGTCCGGCGAGGCCGAGGAGGACCTGGCGCTGCTGCAGGACATGCCATCGCTGCCCAGGCTGCTGTGGAAGCTTCCGTGGAAGGAGTTGGACAGCGGGCCCGGCGACGCGGGCGACGCTGTTAGCGGTGACTTCGACCTCACCGATTCTGCTCTTGATCTGCGGAAAGTCGAAAATTTCTTTTGTAAAAACTGCACCGTTGACTTGGTCGCGTCGACTTTTTCATGGTCCATCGATAAATAGCAAATTAAGAAGTACAGGAAGTTTTGGAGGCTATATAGATAAGTCACTTAAGTAGAGAGATCCAAAGGTAGTAAGCTACTAAACATAAAGATAAGAAGCTGAAAGTACAATCAATGGATGACTTGATTATGATTGTCGGGATGGATTTATTTTCGTGGTCTGTATCGTCTATTTTGTTAATAATAATAAAATAATTAGCTCATTATTTTTTACATAACGCTACTAATTAAACTGTACAATTTTTTAAAAACTTGTTTCGCCGCATTTTATCGATTCTCAAATCGAATCTTTAATTGATCTTGTTATTTTCAGGCAAAACCAAAGCTCAACTTCGAAAACTCGTTGCGCTGCGTTCGATTTTACTAGTCTTACGTAAATGCGAACGAGATTTTCCTCTCTCGGTCGTTAAAAAAAAAGTCGTCCGACGTTAGGGAAAGTAAAGTATCTCGCTCGAGACCGTAAATCCGCGTGGATGTTTCGTGGTTTTTTTTTCCCCGTCTCTAAAACCCGATAAAAAGTAAACACGGCGCCTCGGTAAAAACGACGTCGTTCGAACGTCGTACACGGGTGATTATACGAAGGAAGCTCGTGCATTAGACGCCGAATAAGCGACTCGCCACGGGGTTAATCAGTGAAAGTCATTTAGAATATATTACACAGTCATTTAGAATACACTACTTGGCCAACTGGGTGCATTCGGTTTCTTTTATGTACAATACGTTTACGGTGCGCTGTAAAATTGAAAAATTGTATTTTTTATTTACACAATCAAAAGTTTAAGTACTCAATCAATTGGAATATAAAAATAAGCATTCGATAAATTATCAATTATTTTTACACTATTAACAAGATTCTCTATAATTACGTGGATCTATAGGATTAATTTATTCAATTAAGGTCTAAATTTAGCATGCAAACGGGTAATGCTGTTCGTTGATAATTAAGATACAGTGTTCGAGTTGAGAATGTTTCCCAGAATAGTACACGCAAAAATGATCGATTTCATGACGCAGCGATAAACGCGAACAAGTACGACCACGTAAACCCGAAGCAAAAAAAAAACAGGCGTAATCGGCACGCGACACAAATTCCGTTATTGTATATCCTTCTTGCTCGCTGTTGCCATCTCGAAAGAAACAATGCACGCGTCCTTAGGCGTCGCTCTCGGACTACATCGCGAATATCCGCGGTATCAGCCTCTTTACTTATATTTCCAGTGTACGCTCGTACCACGTACACCACGAATCCGCTATCAACAAAAAAAATCATTTCGATACACACATTATCCTCGCACGTATTATTTACCGCGAAACAACAATAAAAGCGTTTTTTTAAAAATGAAGAAACAAGCAATCGTCGAAACAACCTTGAAAACGTACACGCACTGAAAAGCGGAACGATCGATCGGCGCAACGTGCGGCGTTACGTCGCGAATCCTTAAAAAAAAAGAGAGAAAACAGCAGAGCTAAGTACTTTGCTTATGTACACGCCCGCACGCGGGTGGGTACGCGAAGTGCGTCTTATAGCCGCGCGACCCTATTCGGCCGGCGAGAAGCCGGCGCGTCGATCCTGACCCGCATTAGCCTACTGCGTCGAGCTTTCGCGCCACCCCCCGAGGCTCGCGTGCACTCGCAGCTTTACGCCCGCGCCTGCTGATTAAGCGTTTGTACACACGTGTGAAAGTATGCCCGGCGTGTTGCAATGTCAGTGTCATGAGGGAGAGTCGAGGTGAGGCGCTTTTTTTTTTCTCTTTTCTTCGCGCGGAGTATAGGAAGTCGATTGCAGCGTGTAATTTTAGTTGACGAGGTAAATGCACGACGGGTCATTATCGTAATGAGGGGGATTTTCATTATTCACGTGTGCAGCAAAATTTCGCGTTTTTTGCGCAAAATCTATTTGAAAAATGCACATCGTGTGGAAATTATCAAGTACGTTTAGTTAGTTACGAAAACTAATTTTCATAAAAATAAATTGTTTTTTTCATTGCGCTGCATTTACTTATTAAATTGCTTGTGTGATGAATCAGTTGTAAATAAAAATAAATAGAAACAAAGTTTAACTTGTAACAAAACTTGTTTAATGTTGAAATAGAAATTTTTTCCTGTCCGAATTCACCTCTGACTGAACAAAGTTTAAATTAGTTAGTTCATTGTTTTGTATCGATTTTCTAAACAAAAGTTTCAAAAACTATAAATTTCATTCAAATGGCATAGTAACATTGGATACCGACTGTACAGCTAGTACGCCCTTAAAAGAACAGTTCAAGTGCATACAGCATACTTTTATAAAACTGCGCACATAAAATAAATTTGGCACAGATACCACGAGCTTAAAAAAATTATCGTTGAATTTTAAACAAATATCGTGCCAACAATTTTTAAACAGCATATGTAAAGTACGAATACTCAGTGGAAGTAATTCCTTCCGGAGTACATTTGAAATTTTCAATAAATGGCAATGCTTTCAAAAATTCGTATGTAAAAAATAAAAAAATAAAAAAAATCGAAATATTTTATAGCTTGCTATTTTTTGAATATTTCAAACATGTTCCGGAAGAAATTACTTACGTCGTGAACATCTCTCAAAACCGAATCTCAAAAACGTCTGAACAAAAATATTACAAGACGCAGTACATAGGATCTCACGCGGGCCGCAATTTCATTAGCGTCGTTTACGCGTCCAAGATCGTTTGAGCGGCGACTCGTCGAGGTGCGCTTTTTGCGCGCGTCGCAGGGGGTTGCATAAAAAACCGGTACACGTGACGATTGGAAAAAGTAACTCAGCCGTCGCTTACGCGGTAGGCTGGGTTTCCTTTTTTTTTTTTCCTACACCCGCCGCTGCGCTCTTTCACTTCCCTCTTCCCGTTAGGCGAAGCGAGGAGAGCTAACGAAAGTGTTGGAGCCGAGCGCACCCGATAATCCGTGACTCCTTTCTCGCGGACTTTTTTTTCAACGAGGGGGGAAACCCACTGGGGCCGATACGCACTTTTAACGGAATTTTTTCCCGTCGGGAGCCAACGGAATTGGAAGGCAGTCGCCGTTGAATTTCGCGTAGTATCGTAAACACCATTTAATTAATTGAACTTTAAAATTTAATAAGAATACATGTTACTCTTTAAAACTGACTCGAGAGCTTGTATTAATTGATTTAAAACTAGACTGACTCGAACGATTTATAAAAATTAATATAAGTAATGCTGTATTTCCTGTTATTTAAAAGAAATTATTCATTTCCTTAACGAAGTTCAAACGCAATAAAAATTACGCATTCAACAGTACCTATAATAGTTATGTCACTCATTGCGCATAAATTTTTCTATGTTTTCATTCAAAACATTAGCGGTGAATTTCACCGTAACAATCGACTTCCGTATACCCGCGCATGTGTGTATGATGTGCTACGCTTTGGTTTTTTTTTGTACCTTTCGGGCGACACTTGGTCGACGAATCCGACGACCTTTTTTTTCGTCCCGTTAACGTTGAGCGAGGGCATACTACAAGGGGAACGACATAGTCTGTGTATTCAGCTATTACAATAAACATGTTTTAAAGTTTTTGGGTTAAAAAAGAGAGTAAACGCGTAATGAACCTCTTACCTCGAGCGAGAAATTTCGTGCCAATTTTGTTTATGTTTACCTTTCGAGCTCCCCGCTCCTGTACTAGAAATGCAAACCCAGTCAATAATTACGCCGCCTTCGATTCTTTCTACCTCTACGACTATAACTAAATTCTTTTTTTTTTCTTCAAATTTTCTAGCTCAAGGCAGTCGGCTTCCAGCGTCTAAATTTTACTACTCAAACTCTAGTCTAATAAACTCGTTCAATTGTAAACTAGAAAACTAGCATTAATTACAGTATGAACCTTTTAACTTCGCGTACGCTACGTTACGGGAACCTCTAGCAAACGAATCTCGCGTATCTCATTAAACTAGCGGGTGTAATAATTAAATTGGGTAAAAAAGTGAAAAAAAAAACACACGGACGGCGACTACTGACCTGCTGGATTTGGGAGTGACGATGTCCCGCGTCTCGGAGGTGTACTTGCGCTCGGCCCTGCCGCCGTTGAAGAGCTCGACGGTCTCGCGGGTGACGGTCTCGAGGAGGGGCTCGCCGCCGCGGCGGCCCTTGCTGAAGGTGCGCTGGTCGGTCTTGCGGACCATCACCACCCGCGACAGCGGCTGGTTGAACTCGTGGCCGTGCATCGTCGGCGGTATCATCGCCAGCGACTGCGACAGCGGCCCGCCGACCCTCGGCGACCTGTAATCCGAAAATTAAATGTTTCCTTACTTATTTTGTTTATTATAGCGACTTATAAAATATTATATGTTCATAAGAAAATCGACTTTTCGGCTAATTAAGAGAGAGAAAAACGTTTGATTTTGCAGGCAGTTTTAAAGGAGCTTGCGCAATAAATTTGTTTTTACAGCCGTACAATCACTAGGTTTAGTTTTAGTTTTTTATTTCAAATTTGATACACTTCTGTGTAATATGGCAAAAAATAGTATCACGCAACACGTGCGTAAGTTGATCTCGTATTTGTATTTTTTGTCACTCTCGTTGCGTTTGGGCGACAGATTGGACTCGTGCGAAAATCGACTACTTCACACTCTAATTGTTCGGTGTAGTATTTTTTTATACGTTACCACGTTTAAAAATGATATTTTTAAATATTTGTCCAACTGCTTGACTGAGAATCAGAGTGTACTTAAATCGAACCTTTTGCGCGGGGATCCGAACCTTACATGCGGCGAGCCGAACCTTATGCGCGGCGGCCGTGTTTCGCGAGCTACCTCGATCGTCGCTCGAGCTGTCGAGCTATAGTATTTCTAATTAATTATCAAGTGATAAATGTAATACTGATGATCGCGCGAGACTGCCTAACCAGTCTCGCGCGATCTACGAACTGGAGCACGCGGGGCTTAATGGCCGGTGCAGATGGCAACGCAACCTTTATGTTTTGCAACGTCGAGGTCAGTTACTGCAATGATGCTAATTTATAACGTATGCCGGGGAGAGAATCTAGTTGTGGCCGGAGCTGCGAGGGCAGTGCATGCGAAATCTTACCACCGGATCTCTCTTATCAAATTAGCGAATTTACTCCGGTCAGTTTATAATTGCAACACTGCGCGTCCCACTTATCAATTACGCAATTACGTATAACCAGTGTGACGCAATAACTTTTATTCAAATCATCGTAATGCAACGTAACGTATGAACGCACTGAAGTTCAATTGTCGATACTTCGAAAAACATCGGATTAAAAGTAAATAAAGCTATCGAAGTACCGCGTATTGCGCCGACAGTTGATTAATTACGCAAAAAGGCATAGCCGTTTACCGGCAATACAATTTCCTCGAAAAATTAATCTAATTGAGGCAATTGAATTGGCCAACTCTTACAAAAACACCTGCAATCCATCTTTCCGCTCGGCGGACGAAAAAAGCAACCAACGAACCCGAAGAAAGCCCTCGAATTATTTTCGATGAGGAAGCCGTTCCCGCTTGTTTATGGCGCGCGCGGGCATGGCACATGTAACCGCGCGCTTTAATGAATTTCGCGTCCCATCAATTCATCCGATCGAAAATCGCGCGCGCGCACGTCTGCTCGCGGTATTGCGCAACCTCGTCGATTATTCCGCCGTAATCAGATAGTCTTAACGCGCGCGGACACCTCCGTCGCGTTGCATTTATTCAAACCTCTTTTTCGACCGGCCGATCAATTAAGCCGGATATATATTGCCGCGATAAGAAGATGGAAGTGTTTGTCTCTCCCTTTTTTTCCCGCATCTCTCGGTGTTATTTTATGCGGAATGCCGAGGCGAGAGGAGCGCTCGTTTCGCTTGCAAATGGACGAGCGAGTGTCAGGAGTCAAACTATCGGAATAATTCCCGGGCGAGTACTCCGCGGTTGCACACTTTCTAAGTAATAAAGAAAATCCCCCCGGCGCCGCGAGCGAGTTCGCCGCGTTTCTTTGTTACAGTAGAGCGAGCAGATTTATTCAGGCTCGGGGATTTTTACTTTTTCGAAACGGCCCGGACTCACGAAAGCCAAGCGGCCGGACATAATGGCTTCATTGTGACGTCGTGCTCTAATGGCAAGTGACGACGCGCCGTATTTCAACAACGAGTGCTTCGCTTTCCTCGGGAAAACGCTTTACGAATTTTTTCGGGATGAGGCACGCTTTGGATGAAATTGTGTACGAAGGAGAGCATTGGGGATTAATGGTTTTTCTTTTGCGAACAATAGGCGCTCAAATTTTATGTCGCGAAGATAAATACCGATTGTTTTTTACAAGTCGGTACAGAATAGTTTTATTTGTGTACTGGATGCACGATACTTTTGATTTTCATCGGATGTCTTCGCCCTCTAAAATTGAATTTTTCTAATTCTTGTAATTTACCCTCTAAAATTGAATTAGAAAAAAAATTGTAAATAAAATTAATCACCGAATAGTGGAGTTTAGTAAAATTTCACTAATACCAGTAATTTCTGACTGATTCAACTTTAGATGGATAATTCACTTTAAGCGATTCGATATTATCTAAATTCGCAGTTTAAAAGTGTGTGTATCTGAAAAGGATCCAGGAATTTACAGCGTGCAATTTATAGATTGGAAATCAATAGATCGATACTTTTTATACGTGCGCGTATAGATATCACGTATAGAGGTCTGTCGATTCATCTCGCGCGGCTGTTATATCACCGTGGCAAAGGTTCTCAGCCATTAATAAATGTCTTGCTACGTAATGAATTACAAGAAACAAAGTCGTAGAGCAACAAAAAGTGACAGGTACAGAAGAAGGCGTGTATATGGCAAAGTGTATACATAAAGCCGATTCTTCGGTGTTACTTTCAGCCAGGAGATTTCCTTTCTAATAGACGAATACACCTCTCCGTATACCTTCCCCGGAGGAATTATCAGCGGCATTTCGTGTTTAGGAATATTTATTTTCAAAATACTACAAGACCTGTTGTCCGGCGACTTCAATTTTTTTAATTTCATCTATATTTAGAAGTTGATTAATTATAATTCGCGCTCGTAAATTACGACGACTAGTCTCTCTCTAATGTTTTTCTGCTTTTTTTTCTTAAGTGATTAGACTTTTTTAATTGAAAAATTTACTTTTGAACTTTGATCGCGTAAACACGAATTTGAATAGAACATGAAATTTTCATTAAAAAGTTCACAAAAACACTATTTAATATTCGATTGTTTTTAAAACAGTTTAAAACTACATTTACTCAATTAATTATTTTTTTTTTTTTCAATTATTTTAGCAAACTAAATGAACAAGTACTTATTTTATAAATCTACTCAAAGAGTTCTACATTTAAATTTTGAAGTTACTCTTCGAATGCAAAAAAGTGCTATTGATATTAATTCTAGTTGAAGTTCTTATCAAACAACAACAAGAAAACAGACGCAAAATATATAAAAGTCCACAATTCAAAGGCAAAACTTCGTATTGCAAAGTAAACTTACAACTCGACCTCCAGTCTGCTGAGTGCAAAAAAACCATTTCACGACATCACCGCACCATCTCCTCGTCCGTGCAACAAAGAATCAAAAAAAAAAACTGCACGCGCGAGCTCACCGGCGAGTTTTACACACCTATATATACGCGCGCAAGGTATGTGTTCCTCGCGCTCACGGGGGCCGGTTGTACACGAGGCGCACACGGTCGAAGCGAGCCGGCGCGCGCCGCGTCGTGAACTGACGGCGGCCGGCTGGCGCAGCTGGCCTCTCGCCTCGTAGGAAGAGGCATTCTTTCCCCTCGCCGCCGCCGGTGCGGAGAGCCGGCCAATTAGCCGTTATACCGAGGAAAAGAGCGAGCGAGACGGACGCGCGCGCCTTATCGCGCGAGCTCGAGGAGGCGACACGCCCCGCCGGCCGACCAAACCCTCCCCCGCGCGCGCGCACAATGCGTGGGCCACGATATGCTCAAGTAGGTATACGTACGTATGTACGTACGTACACTTGCATACGTATGTATGGTTCGCGAAGAGGTGGAGAGGATCCCGTGGGAGACGCTCCGGATGGCCTCCGACTTCTTCCTTTTTTTTTCTCTCGAAGTCGAACCTCCCCTTCCTCGTTTTTCCCCGACTGTCCGCGGCGATTTTTGCCCGGGGACGGGTTTATCCTACACGCGCGGATGAATGGGGAGAGGAGCGCGCTCGAGAGCTGGGATCGGCGCGGAATCGGAAAATATTTTACGGCCGCTTAAATTGCGAGAGGCCGCGGGAATAATGGGCGATAAGAGTGCCCTTGGGTGCCCGCACGCAATCGCTATTTTGCGCGCTTTTAAAATAGCTCGCCGCTATTATGTCCGCTGTAAACGTAACGCGCGCACGTCGCGACCCGCATGCTCGAAAATTCGAGCGGCCGATATAAAAAAAAAAGTCGATCCGCTCAAATTCCTGCGTCTATATACGCGCGTTCCTTCGAGACCCGGCGGGTACGGTATAAACCGGAGCGAATTCGACACCTCGATCCCCGCACAGCGTAGGTATATATATATATGCGCACGGAGGCGGGCGATCGGGTAAAAGGTACACGCATGTATGTGGTTGTGTACCGGACGGCGGGCGAAGGGACAAAAGGAGCGCGCGAGGAAGGAATCCCAGAAACTCGCGGCGCGTCTAAACGTCGGCGGGTCGTTGACTGGACGCGCGCGAAGATTGATCGCGCGGACCGCCGCGGCGCGGCTTTCTCGCTCGCTCGCGGGGACGTCTTCATTCGAAAGTGAATGAGTGCGCTTTTCGAGCGGCACAGTTACACACCGAGGTGAGAAAACCAGCTCACCCGAGGGTCTCCTCTTTTTTCGATCGATCCATCATACATGTTTTTATGTGCGACTCAATGGAAACTCCGTACCGTGATGATTTTTTGTTTTTAAAAGTCGCGTTAAAACTGAAGTTCTATCTAGCTGCCAAGCCTGGTAATGCGAAGGAAGTAATATATAATAATTAAATGTCACTCGAGTCGATTGAAGAATGAGAGCTAATCGGAATTTAGTGCGGCTTATTTTTCATGAACCGAGTGATTTACCACTCTCAAGATGTTAAGTAAAAAAACACTCGATTCGCGAGTGAACACTGAATAAATCGAGTTAAGAGTGGTTCAGTTTTTTCTGAACTATAGTGATTCAGTTACTCGAATGAAGCGATTTTTTAAATATTTCATACTCCAAACCATGTGAAAATATTATCTCACGACTTTTTTTAACAAATAACATCTTAATTATACTCCAGCCAATTTATTTTTTAAAATTTCTTTTTACGAAACGATATTATCAACCAATAAATTTCTCGCTGACAAGATACCGTCACTCCTTTTTTTCCAGTAAACCCCCTTTTTTACAACTTCTTCGAAGCCTATACTTCTTTCATCTCCGCCACTAAAATTTCCTTAATTACATAAGGCATCTCCGATCGCTAAAAGAAAAAGACCATCTGACTCGAGTAATAAACGAGGCAAGGCTGGCCGCCGTTAATTGACGGTTACCACGCGAATCCGCACCCGCGCAGCCTCTTCCGCTTTTCCCCGGGGCCGTCATCACGCGACACGGTGATGCAGCACCGCGAGGCAAATAACAATGCCGCGCTCCCTCATCCACTCTACGTATATATACGTATATCTATATACACGTTTCTCCGCGCGGCGGGCTCTCGGTGTACCGCTATTCCGGCTGACCGGAATCACCGCTCTGGAACACGCGCGCGGCGAGCGGACTGTGTATATATACGCTCCTCCGTCGGCGTTAGTCTCCCCCCGCGGGGCTCGGCTCGGACACGTGTTTTCTCGTTTTCGAAACCGATCGCGGCCCGAGGAGTTTCGAGAGCGCCGCCGGTGTTACGCTCGCTGGGAGGTGCTTTCGTCGGCGCGCGATCGTTCAGCGCTCGTTAGCAAATTGTTTACGCGTTATTGGCCGATCGGCAGGTTTTGATCTCGCGCGAAAATTTGCGCGGAAATTAACTTATCGGATTTGGACGTTAATTCGAGCGATAAGGTTTAATTTGCCGCGCGTTCGAGATGCTTGCGCTAAATAGGCAGCGATGTTTAGTGGGTAATGATTGTTTGACTTTCTTCAAATGCAGGCGCGTTAAACGCGCGGATTTGATACGCGAACGTTTTCCGCGAAAACGCGGTGTTATTAATAATTAATGGATTTTTCATGCGATTATATATCCTTGGTCTACTTTCTTTAAATTAATTAAACTGAAATCAATTAAATAACCATTTCCACTCGCCGCGTTTCCTCTAAATCAATTATCCGCGACCTTCATCTCCGCTTTCGACCGATAAGCCGATGTTTATCGAATAGTCAACAAAATTTCGCTAAAAATAAGCGCGTTACATTAAAAGCTCTTGAAAAAGCGCTAAATTCTTGTTTCTTCGTGAAAAGAGGAACTTGAAAACGAAAAGGTGCAATTGCATCGACTGAATTCCCGTGAAACGATGAGCGAACGCCTGATTATGCGGCTCTCGTCTCGTCCGCCTCGCCGCGTCTTCCTACACAACCTCGCGGTCAATTTGCCTCTTCGCGCCGGAAGCGAATCCTCGCCACCGCGCAAGAACTATACTGTCGCGGGTTATTAATTCGCGACTTAGCGATTTTACAAAAGCCGCTTGCGAAACGTTTTTTCCCCCGCCGGCGGGATCGAGAGGAAACGCTCGCCGAGTCTAATTACACGACTGTGTTCAACCCGTGCTCTCCTTTTTTTCCGAAGAAGCCAAAATTCAGTCGCTCTCCTCAAAAGACCCATTGTGATGTACTCCGCTAAATTTTTTGCGTCGTTTTTAAAGGAAAAAAAATAAGCCTGACGTCAGCCGTACGTTCACGCCCTGAAAATACTCCGCATCAACACCTCGAGATACACACGTGTAACGTCGTAATTACACGCCGCGCGTATTATACACACGAGGAGATACAGAAGCTCACATGCGGGAGGTGTTCGCGTGTGACCTCAGTTACGCGCTGCATGCGATAATTGCGTAAGCGTCGCGCGCGTATCACCGATCGACGCGTGTCTACCCGTCCCTTCGCTTATTCCCCGCCGCCGCCTCTCGCTTCTTATACAAGGTATATATACACTTCACCTACATCTGGGTCGTCGAATTACGCGCGGCGAGGCTGCGCCGGAGGGGGGCGTCGAGGTGGGCGGGCGATAAAGGGATTCCGAGCGGCGGGCACGTAGCGCGCGTGACTCGCGCCGAACAGCTGCTCGGCGTTTCGGGTTCATAGGTCAAGGGGCCGGCTTTCTTCGCCGAGCGGTCTTTTTTTTTTTCATTGTTCGTGGAAAACGCTGACCCGCTTCCGAATTGAGAGTCGCGAGACGAGAGCCGGGCGACGTGTGTATGCACGATGCACACGAGAGCGGGTACGCGCGGTATCTTCGGCGGAGGGTATATTACGAGCGCCGATGCTTATCCGCGGGCATGCAAATTTACGGCTTATCTCGGCGAACTGCGACCGTGATTTTCCTCGACTTTCCCCGTTACTCCGCCGGCTCCTTCTTTTTTCGCGGATTTATGCGCTTGTTTATACGCCGCGCGCTTTCGAAATTTTCCGCAACCTTCGGGGCTATTGTCTCGTGGGTCTTCGTATACGCTATATACCTGGAGCGCGAGGGGAGCGCATCGCGGATGGCTAATTAAATATCAAATTTTGATGCATCCAGACGCGGGCCCGAGCGGCGGCTCGCTACGTCCCGATGATTTACGACGAGCCATGGGCGATTTATGTGCGCCTAAAAGCGCACGAGTGCGCGCGTTAGAACCGTTAAGGGAAATTGCCCGGAATCATCTCTGCCATGGCGATAAATTAGACGGCGGACTCTGCCTAACGACGCCGTAATAAATCCGCGCGCGGAAAGAATCACGGCTCCTCGTTAATACGCGGCGTAACACCTAAGCTACGCGCCCGAACTCCCGTCCGTTCGAATTGCAAGCCGCGCGACGCCAATTTAAGGGCCGGGTGCAGCCAGGGGATTAGAGCAAGTTTTTTATTTTCTTATGTTTGTCTTGAAGAATAAAAGTATTCTAAAGAAGAATATTGAAGAATTTAATCTTGCGGTAGATAAAAGTTGATGCGTATAGATATAAGGAATGATGGACTTAGAAAATTTTTGTAAGAAGTGCATTTAGAATATTTCATGTTTAATATATTTTTCTTTTAATTTCATTTTTATATAAGTAGTTTAAAAAATATTTCCTTTCTTAAGTATTGTTTTTTTACATCATTTTTGTAGGTAATGCAAAATAAGATTTAATTATACAGATTTTGAAAGTACTTGAAAGGAAGCTTTTACTTTCTATTCTTTTTTCTGCACAACTATTGTCAGAAAGTTGCATCCTTTCAAGGATGAAGAATGGTGTACACACTTATTTATGATAAAAATGAAGCGATTGTTTAGAAACTGTTAAACGGTATTGTATACTAAAAAAATTCTTTTCGTAACTTTTATTAACTTTTAAGTAAATAAAAATTAAATATAAACATATTTACTTTTTTATTACTTTAAGAAAATGTAATTTAAAACTTTTGAAACGAAAATTTGTATCAGACCTTTCAAAGGCTCCATACATTCCCCCTATTGCATCATCCCTTTCAATTACACTAGATCGTCGTAAAAAAGACAGAAGTATTTGCGATTTGATAAAATTCAAAGAAGCCTTCCCTCGTGTAATTTAATATCCATATCGGGCTGATTAGAAGAACACCGCGCGCGTCGAGGTGAAATTTAACGAGCCGAGGGCAAAATGAAATGAAAATTGCGCAATTTCATTTAAACGATCGCGCCGCGCTCGCGCCCGATGCACGTGTTACTTTCTTGCATTTGTAATCTTGATGGGCTGCCTCGCGCCGGCGTAAGGCTCGCTTAGTGTCAAAGCCCGTGTACAGCTACTCGAGCGAATGCTAAATGCAGGCGAGCCGTTGGCGGAGCTTCGAAAGTCAATAACCTCGTAAAAGACGGCGCTGCACAACTAATAAAATAAAACGTGTCACAAAAGGCTTACCCGGCGCAACTTTATTTTTGCGCGCGCTGAGCACGGGTCAGCGATTTTTCAGCAATCTATACGTACACATCGTGGGAGCTTTACTGACAGGGGCTGCATGGAAGTTTCTAGTCCAGTTTTCGGAGTGTAGAAAGTCACGTCTTTATTGCCGCTGCTCGTATAAATGTTTTATTTTTTATTTAATTATATACATGTGCTATAATGATAAATTAAATTTGATATAAATTTCATTAATTCGATTAGATAAGTAATAAATTAAATTTGTAGTCGTACGTGTAATTATTTAAAAAAATATTATTTTATCAAATTTATCTTGGAAATTAGGATCAGTACGGCATAAATTTCAGCTTCTGAGATGAAAAGACCGATGCATAGATTTGAACATGGGTTGCTTGGACGTTGACTCAGATACTAGTACAGAAACTATCGAGGTTCTGCATCTGCACCATGATTGGTTTTTTATGTTCAAAGTTAGGCATGGTCTAGTTGATAATGGCATTCAAGATTTTAAGTGCGGAACAATGTTTACAGTCTGAAAAATCAGTTATGATTTCTATTATACGACTAGTCGACTATAAAATGCTAATGGAATATTCTCGCTACCAGAGTGGCTCAAAATTAATTCTAACGATGCATTTCATTAAAACTTTCAACTTTTTATTTAAAACACATCACACTTTTATTATTAATAATGTAAATGAACTTTTGATTTATTTTCATAGTTAAATAAATATAATGTTACAGTTATTACAAGAAGTTATTACTCCCATATTTTACAAAAATTACTAGTTAATAATCGAAGCAAGTGATCTTTTTGATAAAAATTTCCATAAAATAATTACAATTTTTTGGTATTTTTTAAAATATTATTTAGTATATAATTTTTATCGAACCAATCTCTCCGTGAACTAATGATTATCCCCAAAAAACTATTTCATAATGTTTACCCAATAAATCTTACGTCCATTTCAAGCTTTCACTAAAAAATCAACAGCATTAACTCATATTCGTACGTCCGTTATAAACCATTTTGTTAAAAAAGTACAAATTATTAATTTCCAGCAGAAAAACTTCACGAGCCGTTCGCCCGGCTAATCGTCGCTCTCAGCGCTCGTCGTCAGCGTCATCCTCTCTCTCTCTCCAATTAGTAATCGAAAGTCGGCCGGTAACCGAGAGGAGCCCGCGGGCCGTACCCCCGGTCGCGCGCGGCAGCGGAATATTTTCTCCCGGCCGCGAGCCTCGGCGCCGCGGATGAATGGACGCGCGGCCAATTACCGGGCCGCGGGCACAATGTATCCGATATAATGACCCGGCGACTGTTGGCCGCTTGCGCAAGCCGCCCGGTGCGCGGAAGCGAGCCGATGACTCGGGGATTCCGCTGTACGGAGCGAAAATCGTTTTGATGACTTTTTCACCGACTCATTACCCGCTCGTCCGGGCAGGCGCCCAGAGGCTTCCTCCGGCGAGGCGGTGATTTTATTAGGCGAGAAGGGAGAGGAGGAGAACAAAAATGTGGGTCGCGATTGTTCGAGGCGGACGAGGGACGTGAAATGATGGATGGCGCGAGTTTGCTAAGTTAATTCACACCCACCGGCGATAAGAGACTGGGTCATCTTCTCGCTCTGCGCCTTTGTTGCCTAGGCTCGAACAAATAGCTCCATTCTTTTATCTGCGATTGCGAAAAATCGAGATGTTGTTGAAGCTTGTGTAAAGATGCTTTCAAGTGATTTATGAATGGGTGACTTATGCTTTCAAGTAGAATTAAACGATTAAGGCAGTTGAGTAGAAAAAACGCAATTCTTCATAAAATAGAATAAAAGTTTTGTATTTTAAAAGAGTTTATTATTTTATTCTTTGTAATTTCTTAAGAGAAACTTAACAGTCTTTATTTTGAAATATCGTCAAAAAAACTAAAATATTGGACTGTAAAGTTTCTTTATGCAGACTGTAAAATTATTCTTCGAAGTGCAAAATTCGACCTTCTACTTGATGCGCGTAAATTAAAAAACATCGAGGCATTTAACGATTTCAAAGGGACGCAACAAATTTCTGGCACAACGACGTCGCAACTTTGAATTCAAGCGTTTCGGGTGAAACCGAGTGGCAGTAAAAAACTTAATTAACCGCCCTCGCGTGCATTCTCTAAATCATTTTTAGCGAGAGAGGACCACGGCTACCACACCGGCACGTCGCGCCGTAAAAGCAGCTGTAAATATATCTCGCGCGCATCTCCGTGATTGCATCTGCGTGTGCAGCGAGTCTCCCGAGCCACGCAGTATATAAACTCCCCAGGATCTCCAAGCGCGCTTCAAAAAAAAGCTCATTACCGCGCTGCGTAAACTTTGCAACAAAAAGATAATAAAAACCGCGTTTAACCAATAACAACGAGCGACGTAAATCTCTCTTTTTTCCCATTTAAACACGGCCGCTTGAAAAGTCCGGTGTCTCCGAAGGCCTCGTTATTCTAATAAGGCGACAGTCCAGCGGCGATTATAAGCTTTAAACAGTGCAATTCGCACGGCGGGAAAAAAGAGCTGACCTATTTTTTCGTCGTCTCCGACGCGCGCGCATATAAATGAATATAAAAGACTATATTTGAAATGTAAATACCCGCGGCGCGCGTGCAAACGCGCGAAACTCGTTAAGAGGCCGGCGCGCTTTCTTGAGAAACGCGAGAAAATCCGGGCTGATTTTGTTATTACAAGTACGGCGCGAGAGGTGCGCGCAGCACGCGAGGCGATCGCGGCGGATGCACCGGCCCCGCCAAGGCAGCTGTCGCTCCAACTCCCGCTGTTGTTGTTAGGCGAGCGCGCGCCAAGTTCACGGCGCACTCGACGAAGGACGTGCGCACCATACCACTTCTGCGCTTTTTTTACCTCGACCGAAAAATTTTAGCGGTCCGTAACGGATCGTCGCGAGCGGGGAACTGACTATATACGTGCTTACTCTCACGGTTTCTTTTTAAAAAAAAAAAATATCTAAATTTTAAGCGATTATCCAGAGTGTGTGCAGCGAGCGCACGTACGCGACGGTTATGCAATTTTTAGCGCGAGAGTCGGCGTAATGATTTTTCGCGGGTCTTGCGTAAGTCAACGTTTATATACCGCAGGTAAGTACTTTTGATAGGCGTGCGAAATTTCCCGGTACACACACACACACGTCGTTTCTCATTTTTTGTTCGCGAAACCCAGCCGTTTTTTTTCTCGCGTGCACACTTAAAGAATAAACAGATTAGCCGCGCGCGTGTACACAACAATTCACTTAGCGCGGCTGGAAATACCCGCGGCCGAGCCATTACAATTTCAAATCGGCGCGCGCAAATTGAACGCGCACACGCGAGTATCATCCGACGCGGGGAGGTCGGGAATGCGTCTCCTCGCCTCCGGCGGCCCTTCGCGCCCAGGGAAGAAGAGCAAATACGCAGCGGCTTCTCCTTCCTTACTGTACTGCAGGGGAGGCGAATAAGAGTGGAAAGTCGTGTTCCGCGGCGGATTATCGGCGACGTCGATGAGGGACTGCATATTCAACGATCGGCAGGAATTATTCAAGCGTTTGTTTATAAATAAGACGGCGGCGCTTTTTAAAGAGGCACCGGGTCAACTTTACGAGCTCTTAAGTGGACGTCGTGCGTTGAATGTCCGAGTGGGCATGTTTCTTTTTGTTCGCTTTGCTGAATGGATTTTATTGGCTGCGATACGTAATGACGGCGGAGCACGGTATTCCGTGAATTTTCTTGCATATACAAGTAGTTTGCATTGCAAATGGGTAGAAATTAAAATGAGTGATGAATAGTAATTTATACAATGATCGATACATGATTTACGTTCGGTAACTGTACAGTCGAGGAAGTAGTTTTAATATTTTTAAACAAATAGCTATATCTAAATGTGAAACAGTGAATATTTGCTTATTTAACGATAAAAGTCGTTCTTTTATCAAAAAAGTGAACGACTTACCCTTTAAAAAGTAAGCATATTCTAGATAATTTATGGTTAATTTATTTACAGGATGACATCGTAAAATAAGTGAATATTCACTCATTTGGCGTTTGTTTCTCTCTTTTATATTTAGAGAGTATGTTCAATTCACGGACATGCTAAAAATGGCTATTTTCAGCTATAAGGAATAAAAGATTCGAGAAAATAAAGTAACAAAGAAACCTGGAATTTCATTAAAATTTCACCTCCAAAATGTCATTGCTTTTTTAGCTCCTATTCTCAACCAGTTCCTTTGTGGCAGTTCCATTCATTGCGTTGAAAAAAGATTCGGCAGTTGTGGCTTATCGACACACGTCGCAATCTGGGCGTTTCGGTGAAATCGCGGATAAGGCATATCCATCCATACGGCGATTGGATTCGCAGCGACGCTCCCGTTTTTCCTAACGTTTACGGCCCCTCGTAATTCACGGTCTTCGAGGCACTTCCGCGAAAGTGCGCGCATGAATTTTCGTTCATCGATCGGAGACGCCTCCGAGCCCGCGGATACTCTTTTTTGCCGGATTACTATGCCGCGCGTACGTCAATTACGGCTGCTATAAACGACGATTTTTAAGGTTTCGCGGGCGATTCAGCGGTGGGAAAATCCAGTGGCTCGCATGGTTTATGACCGATGACGTTACGGAGTTTAAGAGGCCACAAAAACTTTTGTCGTAAAATCGTTAATGCGGCCGCTGCGAATCGCCGCGATTGCGTATAAAACGCACTGAAAAATGAAAAAAAAAAAAAAAAACAAAGAGATTTACGCTGGAAAAATTGTTAGCCTCGATCTTGCGCCGTAGCGCGGCATTGTCATTAACTCTGAAATCACATCGAGCGAAATCGCGAAAAATTAAAATTGCGATGACTTGCGCTTTTTAAAATTCGCCTCGGACTGTTAAAAAAAAAACCTATACCCACTTCCTTACGTCACCGTAAGCAATCAAATCCCGCACTATCATTACTCGCAAATAAAAAAAAATTATTGTTTTCGTAACAACCGATGATTAGACATCTCGCGAAATCCGTGCCAGTAAGTTGAAAAATTTTACGAAAATAGAACGAGGAAAAAAAGACGCCGCGGTACTAAATTTTCTCGCGGCCGTTTGGGCGCGATAATAACGGGCGAGAAAAATCGGCGCCGCGAGAGATTAAAGGCACTTCGCCGGGGGTTTTCTATCTGAAATGGAGTATCGGGCCGTCGTGCGCGAAACGGATGCTGGGAAATCGATTAGGCCGATCTCGCTAGAGCCAATCGATCAAGGCGTAAACGAAGTTCGCGGAGGAGCTTTCATTATCGCAAATAACAGGCGTCCGATCGGGCCGCCGCTAAATTTGCGCTTTGTAATGCCTGTAGCCCCCCGCGAGAGAGAGAGAGAGCCCCCCATCAAGTTCACGACTGTCGACGGCGCATCAGTTTCCATCAGGATTTCCTTTCAGGACGTGCCGGCTCCTTTTTGCGGCAATTATATCCATTAGGTTTCACCTGATTTATCTTCGCTTCTTTGCTCTTCGCGCATTGTGAAGTCTTATTTTGTTTTTGCGGGGAAAATTTTCTGTGTGTGTGGGCTTTTTGTACTTAGTGGCAGAGGCAGCAGGATATGACTCGATGAAAGTATACTTCGCTTCGCAATCAGATAAAAGTAATCAATTCTTAATTATATCCTGATTAGATTGAAAAACTAGTTACGTGGGAAAAAATAAAATTATGTTTTCTACATAAAGATTTCAAAAACTACATAAACTTCAAAAACTAGTTTGTTTAAAAAATTTTCATGTACAAAATCGTTTAACTGTAAGGTAATAAATTTAATTACAAGGTAATAAATTTCATTTTTATGAATTTTTTTATGAAGAGAAGTTTCTGCTAAATATTATTATGTGGTCAGTATATATCTTGCGATAAAATAATTTGTTTGGTGGAAATTACTATATAAAACTAAAAAATTTTTATACATATATCGTATTTTTGAGAATATTTATCAAGTAGTTGTGAGTAATTTTTAATAAACAGATCGCTTCATTCTAAATTTACTAAAGCAGTAATTTTCGCAAAAATGGATAAAAATTTTTATGCAAAAATGTTCTTGTACTTTCTTGTACTATTACACCGATTTTCTCTAAAAATGAATTAAAAAGATCTATAATAGCTTCGCAATTCTTAAAAAAACTCCATGTTTTTCCAACCTACACCCAACGTGATTACCCCAATTCAAGCCATCCACTCATTGTCAAACTCTAAAAAACAAACACATCCAATTCTCCGGCTCGAATCAGCAGGCAGGCCGCGTCCGCGTAAAAACAGAACGCGCAATTGCCCGAGCGCCGAGCTCGGACTTTAAAGAATCCCAAGAAAAAAGGAAACGCCGTATCGCGCCCACATACGCTTAAGTATACGAGCGAAGCTCGGCCGTTGCGCAACGGACTCTCGTATTTTCGTCTTTTGTGCGCGGCTTATTAGCCGCGGCCGAGCAACATCCGGAGCGCGTTTTCAGCAAAACAGCTCGTACGCCGCCGGTGAAAAGGCCGAGGCGCCGCGCTCCTTTGTACCTCTGGAGTGGCGTGTAATTAGCATCGGCGACGTCCGCACTTTTTTTTTTGTTGCATCTCGCCGTACCTTCTTTCGGCCATTGTTTCCGGGCGCCGGCGAGTTTGTGTACACAGGAGGGCGGGCGGAGCCGCGATCGAGATTTCCTTTTTCGCTCGATATAGCGAGGTCTGCGTTTACACGCTGCTGGAGTCGACTCTGTTTAGTCTGATCTTGTTCGGTCAATAATTACACCATGAGTTCGCTAAACCGTTGCTTCAGGATGAAATGAAAATTTTAGTTTGAAGATATTGATGGTTAATCCATTATATTTAAAAGAGTCAACATTCAAAATAAGAAATTTAGATTTCATTGAGGAGAAATCTTTATTTTTGTGTTTGGAAATCACTGTTAAAAAAATTTTTCGAACTACATTATGACCGATTTGTTGATTCATTTTTATGACTTCCTGATGAAAAGCCGATGAAATTAACACTTCCTTGTCGACGTCCCAGATAAGAGTAAATGTGCTTGAAGTCCGTAACGTAGATCGTCAAAAAGGAAGAAGTAGACATGTGTTCAACATACCTATAGGAAATGCCACCTATCCCTCGGGACGTTTGATATTTTTATAGCGCTTTCCTTTTAAAACGTCAACTAAAAAGTTACCTCGAAAATAGAATTGTGTCGAACCTCTAGTACACAATCTACGACCATCGCTCATCTATTCATATTTCTATCCAAAGCAAAGCGACAACAGTGTAGAAAGATTTATTAAAATATTTTAATTTTTTAATGTTTTTTTTTAAATTATTTTGCATATTCCTTATAAACATTAGTGAGAACAAACACATCCTTAATTAAAAAATTAAAAATAAATAAATGTTCGAGTAATCCAGAGACCTCTTAAGGAATTACCACCCAAATAAAATGATGCTATACGGATCCCTGTAGATTGCCGACAATAAACCATCTCTCCCCCAATTAAAATACCGTTACCACCGCACCAGCAGTCCTCCCGAAACCGCAACAACACAATCCAAAACGCAAATTACTCTTAGCCCCCATTCAATTAAAAAAAAAAAAAAAAACAGCGAACCTCTGGCGCACCTCCATTCGAATTTCCCATGGACGTACCCGCGGGGGCTGGCGCATCAAATTGTTATGCGCGCGTCCGCGTCCATCCATCAAGCGCCGCGCACAATGCTCGCTCTCGTCGCGAAAAAACACCGCGACGGGGTCGCCCGGAGGCGCCGCTTCGACTTTATCGAGCGGAGTAGGTGGAGAGGAGATGACCGCCGCCGCGGCCTCGCCTCCCTTTCGCCGCGGCGCCGATGCGCGCGAGCGTGGGACTCGCGAGCAACAAAAGGCCGCCGGCCGGCCGGCGCGCGAAGCCTATATGATCGCCGATTGCGACGACCGAGCGAGGATTGCGCAAGCACTTTTGCTTTCGTTTCCTTCGGTCGCTGGCGCGGGAAATTATGCGCGAGGGGGGCGGGCAGTTCTTCGGCTCGTTTGGGGAGCGCGCGATTTTGGCGTCGGATATTTCGAAGGGGAGCTTTTTGCGCAAGCTCGCGGGGAGAGCTTGTAAAAATTGATGTGGATTAAATGATTTAGTTCGTGCGTAATTTTTACGAGAGCCGTTTGTTTATATAAACTAGCAAAATCTATCGAGCTTGCAAGCTCAGCTTTTGTGAAGAATTATAATTTCTTATGTTAGAGTATAAATCGTAATGGCATTTGTTTTTTAACGAAATTTTTTAACTAAATTCTTGAACGTTTAAAAACTTAATGATTATGTAATTTAAATAAATAATATTCTTTCTTGATTCAAATTAAAGTATTAAATTCGTACGAAAACATTTAAATTTTAGCGCAATTCGACGAGGTTTAATTAATTTTGTACATGTTTCTGAATAATCGTTACTGAACAGATCATTTCATAAGTAATTGCAATTTTTATCAAAAAATTCTCTCTGTGCATTGTTCTAATAAGAATATTATTACGTAAAGAGCCTAGCGCATAAGTGTATCACGTATAAAGATAATTTGGAAGGGTTGGGTTCACCTGAACTTTCTAATGCATTCAATGTAAGTTTAAGACCGAAAGGAGCGATCTAACGGGTACTTCGTTTGAAAGCAAAAGAAAGACCACCGACTCTTTAATAAAACGATACATAAATCTTCATTTGAAAAATATAAAAATGACGCTATCTGTTCGAGGCATCGTTAATATCAAAAATTCAATGACCTTATCAAATTTAATTTTTTGAATATATGTAAAGCTACTTATAATAATTTTATTACTAAGTAAAAGCTACGGTATAATTATGATTGATGATAGAACAGGTATTAAATCCCCAACATTTCGTGATGATTAGAATTTTGTTTTGATATCGTGAGAAAAATAAGTTAGAAATTTGAATTAAAAATGATTTGGCATTTAATCCATCTTAAAACGTCTACATTTTTTATTCAGCTTTATTCAACGAAATAAAATTACACGTGTCCACTTTTCCAATTATCCATGATTATCTAGTAGACTATCCAAAAAAATATTTTTAGACACGTGAATCACTGATCCTTGTTATTATTCTCGCACGTGTATAAGAAATAAATCAATTCCATCAATACAGTCTCTACTTGAATGAAATTTGTGATTCATAACTTTCGTGATAGCATGCCTCGCGCCGATTACTTTCCTCAGGTTCACGGCTATTAGCATCGCGTTTTATCACTCTCCGTGAGAAAAAATGGTACTAAACATATAATACTTTCTGGAATTTATCTCCAATCACGCGTTCAAATTGAATGTTTTACGAGCCGCATAATTTTTAACGGCACAATTACGCGTGCCGTAAAATACGACAAATAATTTCTAATTAAAACTCAGCCGCGCGATATCCCGCGAGTAAAAGCGACTATCCCGTGCCGACTGCAACGTTAAACGGCGCGCATAAGAACCGCGTGCGAAAAAATTTCCCCAACTCGAGTGAATATCATTCGAAAATTCAGCTCCGATGCCTTTCATCGCGATAAGCCTCGGGTACATTCGCCGCTGGGAGCTTACGCCGCTGGAAACTGCGCGCCGATAAACGGCCGAGCGTAAATAAAAGACATCCGAACAAATAACAAGCCGCGCGCGACTTTATCTCGATAGCCGATATACACTCTCGCAATGACAAGCCCACTCGGCCTTTCAATAATATAACTCCCGCGAGCGCGCCTACACTCTTTAAACGCGCGCCCGGCGGCGCCGATCTATCCCCGACGCGTCGATCCCGAGCTTTCGACTTTCTCGAGCGCAGACACCTCCCGGGAGCGAAAGGACTCGACTTTTCCTCTCGATCCGTCGCTTTTGTTCTCCCGCACTTGCGCAAGCGGCGGGATCCGCGCACGTGCAAGTGCCACCCGCGGCCGGGTGTATACACGGCGAGGCGTGCGGTCCGGGAAAATTGAAACGACGAGCCTAAAAGCGGAGCGGCGGCGACGAGTGCCGCGGGCTCGTAAAAGAGCGCAGCTGCGCGCGGAGGAAGCGCGGAAATTGACGAGCGGAAGGAAACTCGACTTTTTCCTGGGCGCGCCGCCGACGGAGCTTGCGGCTGGCAAGGGCTATTCGGGCTCGCGACTTGGGGGTTCGATATTTTCTGTGAAAGAAGGCTTGGTTGGGGAGAGGATATGTTGGAGACTTCTTTTTTTGACGGCTCGTCTGATTTGTTGGGGGTTCCTTTTAGGAAGTGAATTAATGTGCCTTTTTTTAACGTGTACTACTTCGAAATTGATTTTAATAAAATTTTAATAATCACCTTTTGAAAAAGCGATTGCAGAATATTGCGAAGCATTTAAAAAAGAAATTTGATTTATGAATAGAGAAGTGTCCAGTCGAATGGCGCCAAAATTTAAAATCCTTCGTACGAATTTAGTATGTTAATTTGAATCACGACAGAATTTTGAATTTGTTTAAATTGATTAATAAAATAATCATTAAGTTTTTAAATGTTCAATAAATTTTTGATACTAGAAAATAAATTCCGTTACGATTTACTTTCCAATATCAAAGATTCTTCACAAAAGCTGAGCTTGCAAAGCTCGATCGTTTTTACTAGTTTGTACAAGTGAATAGCTCTCGTTAAGAATGTAATAAATGTTTCTATTTATTATTATATCAATTGTATCAACAGTATTATAAGATCCACTTATTTCTTTTTATCATCAATTATTATTGTAGATTTCTTATTTATCTCTACCTTGTCTTTTAATTATAATCCTTTGTTTACTTTTCTCATTATTTTTATTACCCATATTTGACTTGCAAACTGATAAATAAATGCAACGAATGTACACGTATGCACACCTCAACTCTTTTTCTTTTCGAAATTACTTCATTCCATCATCTCCATTTATCATACCCACGAATCCACCCTCCCATTATATCAATAAATACAAATTTCGCCTCACAAACAGTTACCAAATTAAATTATCTAAATGAAAAAAAAAAGAAAAACCACGCACTCACGAACCTCAAACGCATCTCCGCTCTTAAAAGAAAAAAGAACCCGCTGGGAGGGAAGCCAATAATTCGAGCAAGAGCAGCAGCGAGCGACTAAGTTCAAAGCCTCCTCTAATTAGCGTTCTTTTCTCTCTCTCTGCCTTTCACTCTCGGCCTCTCCGCGGCCGCCGTCACGCCAATTCAGCCGGCGCATCGTCTACGAAACGGCTTACCTCACTGAGTAGGACCTTCCCGGCTGTTTGGAGGCCATTGCACTTGGAGCGTCCGATGCAGGCGGCTCGGCTTCGATCGATTTTCCGCCTCTCTCTCTCCCTGCGTCTCCGTCCTGCTGGCGCCCGCTTTCCCGAAGCTTCTAGCCGCTGTGCAGGGGTACGGTCGGGGGTTGCGCGCAATTCCTCCGCTCGACGACGGCTCGCAGCATCCTCGCACCCTGCGGGGGAGAGAAGCGCGCGCCTCGTTTTGTTAAAATGCGACGGAACGTTTGGAAGGCGAAGATTGCCGGGGGGGAGCTTCTCCCGCTGCAGGATCCGGCTGAACGAAGTTATTATATCGATTTGCGGATTTTGCACCGGGGGGTGAGGGCGTGCACCGATTTGTGCCGTTGTGTCATATATATCGATTATCTGCTTTGGCTAATTAAAATATTCTAGGCTTTACTCGCTGTTTACGTATAATTTACGGTGAGAATTGAATGTACTTGTAATTAAATGATCGCGATTAAATTAATTTTGTACTACACATTTGAAATTTTGCAATAAAATAGCAATAAAAGAAAAAAATTACTTAACAAGTGTATGTAAACAAGGACAGGTACTATGCAGAAGAATGTGTTTTTATTTGCTCAGATGTAGAATCAACAACTGATAACAGCTAGTAAGAAGTTTTGTCCTACATAATATCCTCCACCTTTATCAAACTCGCGAAACAAATAAGAAACGCAATATAACTTTATAATAGTCCTGATAAAATTCCGTTGCCTAACGTCGACAGTGTTCGCATTCCCCGTAGCGATCCACTTTTCTTTTTTTAATAGAAACAAAACGCGCTCCATTTTTTCTTACCTCCTTCTGTGCATAACGGCAATTAGCGGGAGTTTAAAAGTAAGCGATTGCTCGAATAAAGTCGGCATGCTGATGCAGCCGGTGAAAAATCGCGAGCATTTACATAAAAACAATTAGAACCCGACTTGGAGGCTAATTTAACAAACGCGAAAATAGTTGCGCTACTCCACGGCTCGTAAAAATCGCTCGTTACTCCGGCGAGCGATAATTACCCGCGCAGTCCAGGCTGCCCATTAAACCAAGAGAAAGTCATCGCCAAATCAGTCCTCAGCTGAGAAGCTCCCCGCGCACCTCAATCTTTCAAATCCCTCCTCAAGTGTCAACAATAAGTTGAGATACAAATTTCAAGTAAAATGAAACTATCCATGCTACTATTGCGTCATATGAACAAATCTGATGGAAATCGTCTATTTTTATCCCATCTATCCAATGATTTATTTATTGATTTATTTATTTATCTAGAGTAAAAAATACATTGCATTGCAGATGTAATCCTGCAGAGAAAAATAGATTTTCTACTTTCAAATCTGAAGATAAAATATATCTTTCAAAAAAATAGAAAACAGATCTATTTCTATGATTTCCGGATATTATTTTTCGTCCATTTAACAATGCAGTTTGATATCAAATAGACGAAAAAAATATTCTGAAAAAGTCGCGAAAAAACCCCTAGACGATCTCCATCACCTCTCAAAGCCGCGAAAGAAGAAAGAAGAAAACATCCAAAGTACCTGTACTCTCCTCCCTTGCTGTTCGTCGGCTGGCTTTAAAGAGCACCCGCGGCGTCCGCCGAAAAATCGATAAGCCGCAGTAGCGGCTGCGGGAGGCGCACAGCCTCAGTGCCCTCCCTCCTCGTGCGCGCGTGCACACGACGGCTGCTCACCGGGGGCCGGCTTCCTCCTCGTCCTCGTCTGCCCGGCGGACGGCCGGCGAGGAGCACCGGCGCATTATACGCTCCGTAGAAATGGCGGCTAGTGGGTCGCTCGGCTGCTGCTGCGATTTTTCTCCGGCGCGCGCGGATGAGCCGCCGGGAGGAAAGAGAGACGATGCACTCTACGACTGGGTGCACACCGACGGGCGCGCTCTTTTCTCTTTCTGCGCCGCGCGCTTCAAGCGCTCACGAATCTGCGGGGAAATTTACACAGGGTTATGCTTTTTTTTCTTAATCAATTCGATCGATTTTTTTTAACGATCGATAATTTGTACGGGATTAAGTTGGTTATTTTCTTCGGAAAATGATGATAGTAATTGAGTCTGTGCGGATGGTAATTATTGATTTTGAAATTAGGGGGTACTGTTTTAAGAACCCGAGTTGTAAATTTGAAGTCATTATAGAGGTATACTAATGAATTAAAGAAACGATTTTTCGAGCGAGATGCAAATTGCAGTTTAATAGGAGAGCCTTGGATGTGACTTTTTGATTGATGAGGATCGTCGAAATGAAGCTGTCGGCGCGGGTACTGTGCACTGCTATCACTCCGTATTGATTTATTTTCCAGGCTTCGACTTTAAATTATTTAATGGGCCGTTACATTCCGATACACGCTCGGCGCTATTTGCGAAGCTAAGAGCCGCGAACAATGATCAAATGTATCACTCGCGTACAATGAAATTGATAAAGCTCACTTCATTGACCGGCAATTACTTTTTCCAAACGAAAACAATCGATCCTTTCACTTTCATTCAACAAAAAATCACTCGCTCACGATTCTCTTCCCGCTCGTTAATTAAAAAAATTACCCTCCCGCAATAATTAAAAAAAAAGTTTAAAAAAAAATTTAAACACAGAAAAAAAATTAAACCGACGGTTTTAAAGGTTCCCCCGCAAGCACACCACCGCTCGGCCCCCACTCGTCGCGTTTTTCCACCCGAGAGAGTCGCGACTCCACGTCGCCGTCACTCGCGCACTGTACAATACCCGCGGTTGGGCCGCTTTTTCGGGGTCACGTTGCACTCGCGGAGCCAAGGCCGCTGCACGCCCATCGATTTTTCGCCGCCGCCCACGCTTTGCGTCCGCGTCGATAACGCACGCGGGGATGTGTGTGTCCGCGGAAGAGGAGAGACGGACGCACCTCGTCGCTGAGGCCGGCTGCCCCGGAGGAGGCGCTGGGTTTCGCGGCGCCCGACGCCGACGACATCCCGAGCTGGAGTGGCGCGAGCCGCGCGCGCGCGCGCAGCCCGAGCGCCGCGGGGGTGTGGAGAGAGAGGGAGGGAGGCGAGGGGTCGCGGGTGTATGCTGTGTGTGTACGCCGGCGGACTCCCCACCCGCGCGCTCCTGCTCAGCTATGTCGCGCGCTTTAAGCTCCCCCTCTTCTCTCGGTTTCGCGACGGGGGTGAGCGGTCGCCCCGCTTGTTTTGCTCGGGGGGAGCTTTAATTCGTTCGTTTGCGTACGTATGACTTTTTTTAGATTTTTTTTTTTAATTTTGTCCGGGTGATATGGAGTTAAATGTCATTTATGTAAATTTAAGCATGTTGTTAAATTAAACAAAAAGTATGTAGATCTTTTTTCGTAAAGGAGGAAATGAAAATGATTTAAAGTGACGGGTTTGTTATAGGAAGGCGATTCTAAGATTTATAAAATACTTTTTTCTGTAATAAACTGCAAAATAGTAATAAAAGTTACAACAAATTGTCACACTGTGAAGGAGCGAGACGATTCGAGAAAAATGAACCAATCAAGCAGAGAGGGGATTAACTTTTTCTGAAATAGCGTAATTTTTCACTGTTCTATTAAGAGCATTTTTTTCTTTTATCTTTAAATTTATATTTATTTCATAAACCATATAATAAACGTTACAATAAATTAAGTTAATTTATTTTTTTACATGGCAACTTTTTATTTTTACAACTTTATTTATATTATTTAACAAAACATTAACTTCCTCCATTAAGAGCCCGAATTAAAACTTCAGTATTCAAAATTTACTTTCTTACAAGTTCGTTTGATTATATTAAAAATATCAAATTAAGCTTGCAATTCGTACTTTCCATTAGTACATTATTATACTTTTTATTTTTATCAATTGTACAATTCGAAGGAGCTACCTAATATATTTACTATCGAGATGTTTCAACTTTATTACATTTCTTATGTAAATACAATAAGCCTGAGAAATGTCTTTCATTTTTATATAAAAGGAAAATACTGCTCCTTTGAAAAACAAAGCTATTTATCATTCTTCTTGTCCTGCGCATAAATTACGAATTATTTTTAGATCCTTTCTGATGCTTCGCGAAATTTCGCTTAACGATTACGCGGTAGCTTATTTAACGATAAGACGCTTTATTTACTCCCCGAATTTATTTAAACATTAAAGAGAAAATATTTCCTTAACATTGTCAAGACGCCGCGCGACACTTTTAAAAGAGCAAATATTTTTTTAAGTAAAAAATACCGGTAAACGTCGATAAGCTACGCGTACGCTAAGAAAATGTATTCTTTCCCTTGAGCTCTACTTATCACGAATAATGGACCATCAAGGTAAATAGACCGTTGGGACGCCTAAGCGAGTTAGCGCCGGAGGGTGAATTATGTCAGTAGGCTAAATCACCGTACTTTCCCTCTCCTTATCATCGCGCGCTACACCCGACTCGCTTATCAATTCGCACGCGCTACCAATGTTTACGTTATGCCTCTACTCAAGCGGAGCGAAATATTCTCCCAACCTTCGTCGGATCCATATCGCGCCGTACATACGATTCGTAAAATATCCTTCGTACCGTAATCCGATATTAAGTAGATTTTTTAAAAAAAAAAACGAACCCGCTCGGACTGCTACATTAGCGCGCGTATAAGCAATGCCGATCGAGTGCGATAGTGGGAAAATTTCGCAAACAAATCGCAAGGCCGCGAGCGATAAAAGTCCGCGTCGGAAGTTACATCGCATGCCGTTATAATGCGGAATTTTTGCGGATCGATCGGGCAGATGTGTGCATGCATGTGCAGAGGGGCTCGGCGTGCAGCCGCGCCCCGCTCGCGGATCATCAATTTTCATCGCTCGCGGAGAAACGAGCTTTTTTCGCTCCGATAATACCGGCGCCTAGCCGATAACGCCCGCGGCGGGCATTTAGTCCGCGATGATTCGAGCCATTTTCCCGCGGGATTTCCGGTTCTTTGTATAAGAGCATTGATTTTTCGTCGTTTGATGTGTTTGACCCTTTGTGCATTGTAATGCGTTCCCTCAATGACTTATTCTACTTTCGTTTTAGAAGATGTACAAAATTTCTCTTTAGAAAAAAAAACAGTTTGTTTTCATTTTGTGAGAAGCTTTGCTCTTCAGAGGCCAGCACAGTTAAATGTAAAGTAAGCCTACAAGATTCACACAATAATTTAATGTACTGTATTAATTTATTTCATTTTTTTAAATAAATTCTTTAAATAACAGTTTTGAAGTTATTTTAAATACGTAAGAACTATTTTGAACTTTTAAGATAAGAATTTAACAATACTTAAGTGTTTTATTTGAATATTTGAACGCAATTTTAACGTTCTTTTACATAATACTTAAAAAAAAAACACTTTTTGCAGAATTTTACTTACTACGTTAAAAAAAATTCTTCTCCACGCGAATTAAAAATGATATTTTATCACTATTTTAAAATAATTGCCTCCATTATCAGATTTATTATTTTATCAAGTAAACGATTTTCGATGTACGTCGGATAAATTTTAAAATAGTAAGCACTAGTCCGCAGGAATCTAATCAGTTCCACCTGAGATAAAGTCGAGCGTAATATACAAGAATTTTTCTGAGCGAGGCCTAATCTGTCTGGCGACTGTGTACCTGGCGCGGAACAAAACGGAGTCACGCGTATCTGTGCCTGTGTACAGGCATGCAGTGCGGAACTTTTGAAAAATATATGAGCCTCGTCAAGGTCGCCCGAGTGGCAACTAAAGTAAACGGCGCTAATTCACAACACAAACTTCGAAAGCCCCCATTACCATTATTCATGATTTATCCGCAGACACAATTACTCTCACCGACTTGTATTATTCAAAATAATCAAAAAAACATTAAAAATAAAAGAAACTATCAAATGTATAATAATCGAAATAATCGTAAATATTACAACAAACAAAATCAATGCTTCACTTACCCGTAAAATCCACACAATTTCACAGCTGTTTCTTATTCCCGCGATGTAACACTAGGTGTGCAAGCACAGGAGACAGTGACGATTCACCAGCTCGTAAGGTAAAGTATCCCGGCGTGTCACGGCTCGCAAATCAGCGTCGCGTCGTCGGCGAGCTTTTCGGTGCGCGCGGGAGCTCCCGGCGCGCGGTAATATCGCGCGGACGGTCCGCGAGGGCACTGCGACGCGAACGTGGCGCGCAACGTGTGCGCACGCCGCCGGCGGAGATAAGCGCCGCCCGCTTTGTATGAAAATATATAGCGCGCTCGACGCCGCCGACGACGCCGTCAATGGATTCGCGCCGGCCGCATGCAAAGCGTCGCCTTCTCCTCGTTAGTTTCTTTTTTTCGCTGCTTTTCATTCCGAGAGAGTAAGAGATAAGATAAGAGAGGCGCTTTTATAGTTGCGAATACGCACCTCCGGTTCGATTGTTCATCGAGTTCCGATGTTTTCAGGTGATAATTTTGGATGGCTTGTTTTTTTTTATGGGTGGTATGGTTTATTGTGAATATCAGAATTTAGAAAGATTAAAGCTCGGGTATTGCAATAGTATACATTGATGCTATTTGTATAAAATGCAGCATATTATTATTGGAGCAGGTGGATTAATGAGGCAATAAAACAAAATAAAGGTTGTACTGGATGTACAATCAGAATGAAAAGTTTATTTTTATGAGTTCAAAATTCTATTTTCATTTTATTTGCTTTTTAACGTAAAGATGAAAAACTATAACACCGACGTAAAATCACGAAGATGCAATCAAAATTTCAAATACAAAAAAAGAAAGTTACGTTTCCCCTCACTAAAAGTATCGTAAATATTGTCATCACTAGTAATTACCCGAGATCCAATTGCCGATCATTAACGATTCGAACGGAGCGAGCGGCCTTAAAGAACTTTTTAGACGCTCTAAGTAGGCTCAACGAAGCCCGGCTAATTTCTGAATGAGAGTGCGCAACGGGGCCCGATCGTCCGGCCCTTTAATCAGCCTCGTATCGCCGATTATTAGGGTCGCGCTCGCTTATCTCCTTTGAAAAACCGTTAATCGCGAACTTCCCCCCGGCGCGCGCGCGCGCACTTTTACTCCGACTTCCTCCTCCGCGTCTTCGCTTTCGGAGGAAGCGACGAGACTCCGCGGCACTAATTCAATCCGCCTCCAGTTGGTTTTAATGACGCGGCAACTTCGTCTATACTCGCTTTTTTTCGTCGGCGGCGTTCATTGTTCGTCGCGCGGATGCGTATCGGTATCGATCTAGATCGCTATCGACGCGCGCACCTATCGCTTTTTCATTTTAGCTTTGCTGATTACCCGGGGATGTATCATTAACCGCGAGATTGAAGCTATTTGATTGTGACTCATGCGCATACCTTCATTCTTGGCGTATTATTGAGGAATTTTGAGTTTATGATTTTAACTTTCTTCCGCATTTGATTTAGATTATATCGATCGATTAATCGATGTGCAAAATCTTTTTTCGATTCGGTAGAGAAAATTCATTATGGTATTATAATGGCATGATAATTGAATGAGATTATTTTTAGTTTATTTTCTTCCCTTTAACAAAAAGTAGTTTATTATACCTTTAATCACTTGAGTGTTCATGACTTAAAAAGTAGTCAACAAAACAGTGATTTTTATAATTTAATTAACACTTAAGGCGTAAGCTCCATTAATTAGCGATTAGAAAAAGCACTTTTAACTGACTTTAGTATCTTTCTGAAGTATCATTAAACACCTGTTCTAAAAGAAAATGTTCAATTTTTAAATCTTCGATTGCATTTTCAATCTTCTCACAAAAAATTTCCAGCTCACCTCCGTCACCACAGCTCGCCTCGCGCATTCCACGCCATAAATCAAGCAAAGGAAGCGCGCGTCACTCGAGACCCCCGGCATTTTTTGTCCCCGTCATCGATCATAACGCACCGCAGCCTTCGAAAAATCCAGCCGACAATGCGCTTCCTTCCGCGTCCCCTCCCCTCCAAAAAACGTCCAGCAACAAACTGAAAATCCCGCGTTTCATAACAAGCGCGCTCGCGGGGGCCATCGCTCATTCCTCGGTCCCCGGCTTTACCGAAAAGCTCGTCGCGCGACGCTGCTTGCATTCCCCGCTAATTGCGGGCGCGCGTCCCGCGCGGAGAAAGAGTCGGCTCCCGCGGGCGCGCGGGGTTGACATGCCTCGCGCGCCCGGCTTCCCAGACGCGTAAATCCCTCGGCGCGGGCCACGGCGACTGATATAAATACAGCGGGCGCGACGTCGTCGTCGTCGTTTACGCCGCGCGAAAATATGTGGCGAGGTCGCACTCTCTCTCTCTCTCCCTTCGCGCGTCCCTCTATCTCTTCCTACGCGCGTATTATAGAGGTATACGCGAGGGCCGGCCAAATCGCCGCTTCCGCTTTCCCGAGTGTCGGCTCTTTATCTCTTTGAGCGTCATTAATTTGCGTTAATGGCGTTAGGTGCGTCTACGTCTCCATGCCGGCCCTATGTGTATTTCAATGGCCGCGGGATAATGCAATAAATTTGAGAGAGGCTACGGAGACCGGCGCTCCAGCGGGGAAAGCTCGCTGCGCTTTTGAGCTTTCTATGGGCTGTTATTTCCGTGTGCCGCGGTTTCCGAGAGGAGGAAAACTTCGGGGAGTTTCTGCGCGACTCCTTTAGTCGGTAGCTCGTTCATGAATTAAACTCATTAATCTCTATAATTTATAACAGCGTTTTTTCTTTAAGGTACATTTAACTAACTTGGAATGTTGTTTCTTATAGTAGTATAATTTTTAAGACAATTGTGATTTCGAACTTGCGTACGTGGTTATTTCAGCTTATAACTAGGGGGAAGTGATTTTTATCTGGTAATTTAATTACTGGCTTAATAATATGTTTTCTTTATAATCATTGAAATTTGTCGCAACTAGTTTTTTTCTTCGCTTTTGGTTTAAAATTGTTATCTGTTCAGCGAAGATCTTAAAATTTGCCGATATAATTAATTGCTCTCAATTATTTTTTTTCTGAAAAAAGCTCCTCTAAAACTTATCACTTATTCTGCACTTTAGTTTTTCTTATTTTCCTACGTATTTTTGTGCTTTTATTTTATTTTTAAGGACTTTTCATCCCGAAAAATTAATTAATTAGTAAATAATAAATTTCACAAGTTACTACGGATTTTCCCACCGTAAGCTTCTTCCAAGAACCCCCTTACAGACTAGGCGAACCCAGCAGTGAGAAAAGCTCCGGTGGAACGAGGCGGAAGGAATCGGCTCTCGGCTCTCCTTATCTCCGCTCGCAGATACGAGTTCCATGTTCCCCTCGCTTTGCGTAATGGATGGCCGAAGATCGATTTTGAGATCCCGCGATTGAGACATGACACGCGGGCTATCGCTGCCGTGGACGCGCGTTTCCTCTTCCCGCCGTACAGCCGGGAACGTCTCGAAGCGCGCCGATGGGGTACCGTTAAAGGCGTATTCCCCGATTCGATCGAGCGGAATCGATCGCCGCGGTAATTTGATTTTGCGAAATTATATTTTGAAGCCGCGCGCAATGAGTCAGAAACTGCTTTGCGACGGCCAAGGTGAATTTCGTCTCGTTGAAATACTTTTAACGTCGGGCTTGCGCAAAGCCGTTTCCGCGTGCGCGAACGCGAATTATTTCTTTTGTAGCGCAATTTTTTGCGGACGCTTTTTTTTTCAGCGCCGCGATACGATGGATTTTCTGCGGGGGAAAAAAAGAATCTATTTGAGGCGAACGCACACTGCGCGGTTATTTCTCAAATTCGTTGCGCTTTAAGCACAAGCGCCTTTTGTAATGTTTTCATGGACACTGCGCATAAAAAGAATCGTGCATCTTTTCATTAATCATTCTGACGTGAATAATTACGTTAATTATTAACAAAGATGACACTGTTTCGTAAGTTTTTCAATTTTTAATGAAGTCAGCAGATTCTGAAAGCTAATTTTTAGGCCACTGTTTCATAAACTTATGTTTTTCAGTTTTTGAAGTCAACAGATTCTAAAAACTAATTTTAATCAAAATAATTGGTAAACAATTCAATTATATTAGACAGCTAAAAGAAGGAAGCAAACCTTTAATTCCACAATATCACAGCCCAATACTCGCACTCGTGAATTTGCATAATATCATTTTCCAGCATCAGACATCTCCGCGCGGCGCTCGGATTTGCATAACGGCGTGGATTTTCGAGCCTCTCACCTGCGCGTGGCCCGAGCTCCGCTGCAGCTTACATAAAACCGACGCGCGGGGCTCCGCGTCTATCGGGCCGCGAAAAATCGTAATAAATTACCCCGCGGGGAAATCGTCGGCGCTCGCCTCCCGTATCGAAAACAATTATCAGCGGCGCGGGCTGGAATCGCGTGCCCCGGCTCTTATTTGCAAGTCCCAATCAACGCCCCGCGCGTGATTGACGATCCGCGCCAAGTGCACCGCCGATGATGAACGGGGAGAGGAGCGGCACTCGCTTCAAGGAAACGCCGGGATGCAGCGATCGTTACGTATTCGGGGAATCCAGCGACGATGGGAAAGTAATATCGCGGAAATTAATATTGGAGCCGCGATATAGTTACTTGTAGGCTCTTCGTAAACTATATTGCGCTTCGCGAAGCGAGGAGTCGAGTCAACAAGGATTCCTTTGTGCAGGCGTGACTGCACGGTGTACATGCGGAGTGTGAATGTGCTCGCGAAAGTGCGATGGGTTATTCTGAAAATGATAGGGTCACGACTGATTTTGTAGATTGTTATGCGGAGAGATAATTGTTTCGTAAAAATTACTCTCAACTTTCTGCAGTGTTTCCTATACGTTTAGGATAATTTTAAGACAAAGTCGTCTGTTTAGAAATAGTTAGGTAAAAATTTCGATTTAGCACAATAATTTTCAACAGAAAATTCTCCGTATACAAACGCTACTCAAAAAGTTTCTTATCATTTTTTAAATGCGCGTATGTAACGCGTATCTTATTCTTAGAAAAAACAAACCTATTTAATGAAATCTTGAAATTACTACTTAACAATCCAAACGGTAAGAAATCGCTACAATCACTCGGTATTTCCTACCACCTATAAGCGGATCTAGCATCCTCTAACAATCCTCCAATCATAAAACACCAACATTTTACAACAGGTGTGACCTTTTAACACGGCAGTCTTCAAAAACATCACCTCCAGCCGGCTATTTTTAGCGCCTGCGCAAAAAAAGAACAACAGTAATCCAGGTGACTCACGCATAACAGTACCGGGAAGAATCCGAACCTCGCGTCGCTAGAGATCGTGCAGGTGTTTCGAGCGCGCGCGGGCTTCGGGTCGCGCGCGCTTGAAAGGTTTCGCAGCCGAAAAGCTCGAGATTCCGCGCCTCGCGGTTGCGCAACTATCGCGCCCGCCGAGCGCATAAACGGGCTATTTAAGGAATCCGCGCGGGGCATTAGTCTCGCTCGCTTCGGACGGGGAAAGGGAGAGCCGCGCCGACGGGGCGAACGAGCCATTGTGCCGAGATGCTCCTCGGCGTTATTGATAACGAGGAGCGAGAGTGCATCGCTGTGCTTATGCAATTTCAAGAGTATCGACGGATTTTTACGAGGATGCGCCGGGGAAAGAGCTGGAAAGAAGATGCGCGCGAAATGTTGCTTGGGTAGGTATTTTAATTAATTGAGATTTTGGTAGCGTTAAGTTGAGAATTATTAAGACAGTTCACTGGTTTTTGGCATGATCGTAAATTTTTAATAGTCGTGTGGAATTAAAGTCGAGGAATTCGATTATTTTTAAAAAAGTAGACGTAAAGTTGTAAAATATTAAGACAGTACAGTTGCTTTTAGTATAGTATTTATCGACTTTTTTTAGTCCTATAGACTTAAACTGTTATCAAATGTAATTAAGAAAAGCGATAGAATTCATATAAAAGTGACAGAATATTAATTTATCCTTGATTTTCTCACAGATAGAATATGAATATTAAAATCTAATTTAAATTTTAAATATCACTACAGTTGCTACACAAATAATCTTAACTCTCAGCCCTAAGAACTAATTTACATCTTGCAGCTTGCAGATTAAAGAACAAAATCATATTTGCATAGAAAACTTAATCTCGACTTTCTACGCGTACGATTTTTTCATCTTCGCCCATTCTAATCCGCGCGGAATTATTACATTATTACGTGCGACTGCGTGAAAGTATCGAAACAAAAAAAAAAGCACACACCAACGACTGCTGAAACTTTCATAATGCGCGAATTTCGTAACGGCGAACTTTTATTTTCTAATTACCTCAATTTGCAGGATTTTACGCCGCGCAATTATTGAACGTCAGAAAGCGCTTATTATAACGTCACCTCGGCGTTTCCCCATTCGAGCGACGCGCGCGCACGCAGGAACATCGTTTCGAGGAAGCTCCGACTGCGGGACAATGGGAAACGCACTAAACGAGTAAATACCCCGGGCAATCGCCTAAGTGATTTCAAAACGGCGCGGGGCATCCGGCTGCCGGTCGCGTGGGCGACCCCGCGCCGGAGATCATCGATCCAAGCGACTGGGTGCAGCGGCCAGATGTTCCCGTGGGTCAAGCCCCCCTCCGCGCGGTTATATCGATTCGCCACTTTGCTCGCGCGTCCCGGCAATCTTCTCGATTGATCGGAAATTTACGTTGACCCGGGTATTTTTGAACCTTTGCTGATGCACAATGAGAATTGCATCGGCGCGTGCGTTGGGTCGATTGGGTGTATCTCGTATCGCAGCTGGTTATTTCGCAACGGGGATGTTTCCTGCGTCGGGCTGGTTTCTTCGTAATTAATAACCCATTGTTTTTACTTCGGAGTGCGTCAATGAATGCTTGACTGTTTATTTTAGGGGGAATACTGCTAGTTTTGCGTGGTATACGAAATGTGTTCTTTTATCTAAGTGTAATTTCAAACAATAAATAATTAATATTTATTTGATACCTTACACTTTTTTACCATTATCCTTTTACTTCTTAATAATTAATTTTTGATATATAAGAATTAAATGAAACTGCGTTATGCATGCATAAAAAATGTGAGAAAATCATGAAAGGAATAAACTTTAAAGTTTTTTTCTAACTAGTGATGTGTTGGAAAAGTGAAAGTAATTTTTGTACTTACATTTGAAAAATGATAAGTAAAATACGTACTATTATAGGGAAAACCTGTTATAGTGCAATATGTAAACGTGTAAATTATAATTATTTCTTTACACGTATTTGCATGGAACTCCATTGCATATTCCTCTCGGCTACGTTCAATTAGCGAAATTTTAAATTTCCTAAATAATTCTTGAAAATTTACGAGAGTTATATATTTGAAAAAAAATTAAATATTCAGTGACAAAATTACGCGATTATAATTTATCAAGATTGTTAAACAATAAACAAGAATTAAAGGAAGGTACAAGTCCAGGCATTAGTAGAATTTTTTTTATTTAAATTTAAAATTTCTTATTAATTAAACTAAATATTGAGCTATATTTGTAGAGGTGCTTAACTTCATAAGAATTAAGCAGTAGATTTCACACTTATTGTTCCGTTCCTTTTATTCCTGCATGACAATGTCTTCGACGATATCATAATCGGCAACGTATCAGCACGTTCTAACGGTGAACTTTCAAATTTGAATAACCCAATTATAAAAACTGACGGTTTAATTCAGAGGTACCCGCCCTTTCCGATCGCTCAACCCATAGTGCACGCTACATATCACTCCTGGCGATCGAGCCTCGTAAGCGTCACACCCTCGTGACCCATTTTTAATCCGAGAATCGGAATCACGAAATCCTTCGTCAGTCCTCGCTCTCTCACGAGGAGCAGCAAAAAACTCGCGCCTCGAGCCGATGAAATAAAAAAAGGCACACGCGACTACGTAGACTCATAAAGGATCGTACACACAAGCGGAAAACTCCGCGTTGCAGCGGAAAAAGCGGATAGCGTGAAACTATTTCACGGCCGCCCGGCGATTTCCTGCGGCGCGTAAAAGTCGGCGTCTAATCTGATTTTGCGCGGCTGCCGAAAGTGCGACCTTGGATTAATTAACCCACGACCTCTGCGAACCCCCTCGGTCGAAAGCGAAACCCTTCGCCGACCTTTTGGCACGGCCAATGTTAGCGCTTGCATCAAAGGATATTCCGTTTCACGAGCTGTGGGCGCGGGCGAACAATTTTTAAGCGCGCCTCTTGTAGCCCCGGTGGTTTTGAATTTCGTCGCAGGAAGACGCAGGCAATTTCGACCTTTCTTTTAGTGGGTGTTTTATTTCACAAATCGATTAACGATTTCGTGAGAAAAAAGACATGTTTATTGCTCTTTCGTTACGTAACTTTTTTCCACGATTATTAGAAATTGAAAAAAAAAAGTTATCTGCTTACTTTAGGCATGTAGTCAGTTGTGCGAATATTTGCACGTGTTATCGTAATAGCAGAAATGGTAAACAGAAAAGATTGTGGCTGATTGTAAATTTTCTAAAACTACAAATCATCTGAGCGATTTCACAAATTTTCTATACAACGTTTCGATATGGTCTTTTGAAATTCAAATATCTGTAGACATCAACACTCGTCTATAGCTTTCCCCCGTCCAATCATTTTAAATTTTAGGCGGAAAAAGTATTGTTTACCTATTATACGTAATTATACTCACGATAAGCCAAAATGTCAGACTCACGAAGATAAGACATCGAGAGTCGTATTTAATGGGTGATATTAACGAGTTGCTTCATTCTGTCGATCTTCCGCATTGACAGTATTCCTCGTTACTGGACACGATGTGGATAATCAGACTTACCGCATTCGCGATACTAACCAGTGCCTGTATCGCGCAAAATTCGCCGACAGTCTCAACCAATTCAGGAAGAATCAGAGGACATCTCCTGGTCTCTTACAATGGAAACCAGTACGAAGCTTACGAAGGAATCCCTTACGCCCTGCCACCCACTGGTGATAGAAGGTTCGAGGTAAGTACTCGCAGTTTCGCTCTGAAATAATTAAAACGTAAACAAAGTAGCAGTGCTACACTTTGTTGCGCTATCTGAATTTCACCCGAAATCGTCAGTCGACTGATAACTCTGGTTTCCTCATCAGCCGCCACAACCTGTAAGTTCATGGCCAGGCGAGTTAGCGGCGATTAAGAAGAGTAACAGCTGTCTGCAGCGGCTGCGAAGCTCCGTGGGCAACGGCCAGTATGTCATCGGCGACGAGGACTGCCTGTATCTCAATGTGTACGTGCCGATCAGAAAAAGCAACGAGAGTCTGCCGGTTCTATTCTGGATCCACGGTGGAGCTTTTCAGTATGGGGCGGGTACAAGAGCCGGACCGAAATTCCTGATGGACTACAACGTGATTCTCGTCACGGTGAACTATCGCCTCGGGTTTCTCGGGTTCCTGAGTACCGAGGATGCGACGGTACCCGGCAACATGGGTCTCAAAGATCAGAGTGTGGCGATCAAATGGGTCTACGATAACATCCAGTACTTTGGGGGAGATTCTAAAAGGGTGACGTTGATTGGGTTGAGCGCAGGAGGTGCCAGTGTGCAGTACCACTACTTATCACCGTGGAGTAAGGGACTGTTCCACAGTGGAATTTCATTCAGTGGAACTGCATTTGATAGTTGGACCCAAGTTGAAAATTCCAGGGAGAAAGCTATTAAAATGGCTCAGTACGTCAGCTGTCCGACCAACGATGTGCGAAATATGGTCAATTGCTTCAAACGCGTGTCAGCCACAGACTTGGTAAATGCTACAGCATTATTTATGGTGAGTGTACGAGATAAAGGAGATCGAAGAAGTATCTAAATGACGATTTTTTTCTAAGAATTTTATGAATATTTTATCAAAATAGCCTTGGGAGTTGAACCCGTTCACTCCATTTGGACCTGTGATCGAGCGGTTCGGACAGCAACCTTTCATAAATCGTCCGCCAATAGACATCATAAATAGCGGCGATGTTTACGATGTACCTTGGATTACCGGAGTGACTAGCGAAGAAGGACTTTACCCTGTTGCAGGTAATAACACCTAAAACTTTTATTTAAAAAGAAAACGCCATAAACCATTGAATTATCAATGCAATTTTCATTTTAGAGTTCGGATTGAATTCTAAGATAATGGAACAATTAGACAAGAACTGGGAATCTATAGCACCTCATTTGTTGGATTACGAATACACTATTCCAAAATATAAGCACGCTGAAGTGGCTCGAGTAGTGCGTGAGCATTACTTGGGCAACAAAACTATTAACAGAGAAAGTCTGCTTAATTTGACACATCTCGTGGGGGACAGGTTGTTCTGCGCAGCGGCCGCGGATGCTGCGATAACACAAGCAAGAGCTAATCTGAATCCAGTTTATTTCTTTTATTACAATTACAGAGCAAGTCAAAGTATTAGCGACGATCTCTCTTACAGTAAAGAGAATCTTGGTGAGTCTCGTACCAATATTTGCATTATAAATAAGAGACAGTATTTAATTAAAACTTTAAACTTTATATTGGAACAGGTGTTTGCCACGGTGATGACATAAATCTCGTACTCGAAAATACTCATATATCACCGTTAACTACATTGGATTTTGAAATGCACAAAGATCTGATTAAATTTTACGTCACTGTAGCGCGAAAAGGGTACGTTTTTTAAACAAATATTTACTTAAATTAAAATACAATAATGATTGATGCAACTTTTAATCTAGAGTTCCCAAATTTGGTCCCAAATGGTTAAACGTAAGGCGAAATCAAGGGGTTTTCGATTACTTGCACATAATTGGACCAGGAAACTTCAAAATGAGAACCGACTCTAATTTTGCCCAAAGAAAATTTTGGCACACTATAGATTTTGACGAGAACAGAGTAAGTCAATTCTAGACGATTATGCTTAACATATTAATACAAAAATGGCGCTTTACATGACATGTGTTTACTAACTATATTATTTAAAAATTATTTCGATCATAATTTTTTAAATATTTGTACCGTCTTAATTAATGTACGTCCTATTTTGTAACATTATACCGCTTTTGTAAATAATTTTGAAACAAATTTTGTTAAAAAACATTTTATATTAAATAATGTGCCAAAAATTTTGTGATATACTGTATGTTCTACGTTGTTATCTAGCTGGACACAAACGCCCATATAATTGTCTAAATAAATATAAACAAATAAGTAATCAGTACGTTCTAATACTAACCTTTCGTTTTAGGAAATAATAAAGCCCTACAAAAGTTTATCGACTATCCACGTAGCCTACATTACACTTATCCTTACCTGCACGATTCTTCATTACGCAAATATACCACCTCTATAAATTAACATAGTGAGTATTTCATCACAATGTAATATTTTTATTTCCTTAAGTTGAACTCGCAAAATATTACGTATTCGCAAGTAGCTTTAAGAAGATGCTAATCTGCTTGCGAAACCACCGATAAATTATAATCTGAGGAGTATAAAAAAGGAATGAACAAGAAAATATCATTAATTTTACGATTGCACTTGTTAAAAATGTGTACTTTTATTTATAAAATTTACTCACTTTCATCTTACCTAACTGTAATTTCTTCTCATTTTAGTTGTATACTTTACTTTACAAAGAAAAAAAGCTTTAATATATCTGATAAAACATTAAGTAAATTCAATATTTATATAAGTTGGACCGATGTAAAATAATCAATTTTCTCCAATGTTATCTTTAACGCGAATGCGCAACAAACCTCCCACGATATATTCTTTAGTATACCCTTTTTTGCCTGGTTCGGTTAGTTTTGGTTCATCAAATAGACATATTTCTATTCTTGTTATTTACAATAAGTCCCTGTAATAAAATGTTTTCGTAAACGCCACCTTCAGATATTCATTCTCATCATGGAAGTATTCAAGGATAGTACAAAACATCATTTAGCTATAAATGATAAGAGGCATACGAAGATGTACAACAACACATGCACTGCTATCGATGGGATCTAGACGATTTATTGATCCTGATAACACGCGAATGAAGAGTAATAATAACTTTGCTCGCAAAGAATAAATGATCGACAATCAACAGTGGATGTAGATTATAAATATAAGTGAATATACGAAAGTTTATCAAGTGCTTTCGCACTTTACAAGACACTTATCATTACCATTGCATGTGTACGCACGCTATCTTTATAAATTAGCAGAGCGAATATCCCATGTATTTATATATTTCATTATTATATTTGTTTTTCTAAATAACTAACGTTAACTCACTAATGTTCAATTCGTTATTAACCTAATTTTTTTAAATTTGTATTTGCTTTTATAAAATCAAGAATTCTTCAGTAAATTGATAATAAAAATAAAATGAATATATAAATCTTGAGTGTAATGTATTTTTAAATTTCATGCAATTTATCAATCGTTATCTCTATCTTGAAGATGATAATTACCAGAATAAAACAAACAGCCTGCACTATACTCTTCTTTAGTAGGTTTTCGTCTGCTAACGAGTGCAGATACGCACGTCAAAATGTACTCGTTTTTATTTTTTTCGTTAATTATTTCGTTTTGCGATAACATTTTTTCGCAAAACTCACTTCCAATTGTCCAGTCTCACGTTGGGGGTATCCAAGGATATTACAAAACTTCATTTAGCAGAAGGCAATATGCAGCGTACGAAGGTATACCGTATGCACTGCCACCGACGGGGCCAAAACGATTTCAAGTAATTTAATTTCTATAAAAAATGTTTATGTTTATTCTTGGTTATTTTGCATCTTCAAGCAACACGTTATACATGTTACAGAATTTCGCATTCGATAAACAAACGATACAATATATGTTATATAAGAGATTAAAATTCATTTTTGTAAACACGTGTGTAATGAATACGAAGCACCCAAATTTTTAATTTCAAATTTTAGCCACCGGAGCCAGTTTCTAAATGGATTGGAAACTTAACAGCTACTAAATTAGCAAGCCAATGTATACAGTATGCACATATAGTTTCGGACAAACTGTATCAAGTGACAGGCGACGAAGATTGTTTATATTTAAACATTTACGTGCCAGTTCACGACGGCACGAAGTCATTGCCAGTTTTGTTCACAATTCATGGAGGTGCATATCAATGGGGTGGTGCAACTACCGGAGTTGAATTTCTCATGGACAGGGATGTCATTGTTGTGACGTTAAACTATCGACTTGGAATGTTTGGCTTTTTAAGCACGGAAGATCACGTCATCCCTGGTAACATGGGATTGAAGGACCAAAGTTTGGCATTGCGATGGGTTTCAGAAAATATCCAATATTTCAGTGGCGATCCCACAAGAATTACACTGATAGGTCTCAGTGCTGGAGGTGCCAGTGTACACTATCATTATTTATCGCCGATGAGCAAAGGCCTCTTTCAAAACGGTATATCGTTCAGTGGAACTGCCTTTGGTCCAGGAAAACTAGCTGAACATTCACGGGAGAAAGCGTACAAATTGGCGGCGATTTTAGGATGCGCAACGGACGATGTTAAAGATATGGTAGAGTGTTTACGGTACAGGCCTGCACGCGCAATGGCAGCAGCTACCCAAAGTTTTATGGTAAGCGTAAGAAAAGTCAAGAACCCGTTAGAAAAAATTCAGAGTTAAATTTTGAATGTACATAATTGCAGCCGTGGTTATACAATCCTTTTACGCCTTTTGGCCCTGTGGTGGAAACTTCCGGAGATAAGCCATTCGTCAATCGTTCTCCAATTGAGATAATAAGCAGTGGAGATGTTGCTGATGTTCTATGGATCACTGGTATCGTTAGTGAAGAGGGTCTTTATCCTTCTGCAGGTAGCTGTGTAGTTATTAATTTTTATAATTTAAATTCGTTAAATTTCTTTATTTAATTTTTTCTAGAGTATATTAACAACGATAAATATCTCGAAGAGTTGGACCAAGATTGGAACAAGATAGCGCCTCACTTGCTAGATTATAACTTTACAATTCCGCTGGAGCAACACTCCAAAGTTGCAAGAAAAATTAGGAAATATTATTTTGGAAGCAAACCTATCGACAAGGAAGTTACAAAAGAATTAATCTCCTGCATCGGTGATCGACTTTACACAGTTCATGTCGAAACATCAGCAAAATTACAAGCGAAAGTAAACAAGAGTCCAGTATTACTCTGGTACTATAGTTATAGAGCTCTTACTAGCAATAGTGATGATTTTTCTGGTAACAAGAAAGACTATGGTACGAGTCGTTAATAATTAATTGCAGAAATCAATATTTAGTGTAGAAATCCAATTTATGTTCAAAAAATTGAATAACTCGTTAGTGAAAAAGGTGATATCTCGAAATAATTCTTTAGTTATAACTTTTATTAATTAAAAAACATGATATTACCTTTTTCTTTTTAAAAACTTTTTATAATTGAATGAAAAAATGTGCATACTATTTTTGTAATAAACATATCTTACAGGTGTCTCGCACGGTGATGACTTTGATATGATCTACTATAACACAGTTATTAACCCTGCTATTTCAGAAAGAGACAGAGCTATGCAATTAAAATTAATTGACTTCGTAGTCTCAGTAGCAGACAAAGGGTATGCAAAATATACAATAAATGTAAATTTTACGTATTTATAAAAAATAAACTTGCCTTTTTTAGGTATCCCGATGTTGGAGAAGGTATTGAATGGAAAAAAGTCGATCCAAAACAAAAGTCAATACAGTACCTTCATTTCGCCGGTCCTGACAACATCCGCATGGAAGTCAACGACAACTTGGGCCACAAAGATTTATGGAATACGATTGACTTTAACGAAAACAGGCTCTACTCTTAAATTTTCTACTTAAATTAGCATCGCAAAATAAACTCTATCTACTTACACTTTTCATAAATACATATTTCCGGAAAAAATCATTTAAAAAACACTGCGCAACTACGAGTATAAACATTTTAGACCCAGCTTTATCCGCAATAATTATTCGCAATAATTAAAACTCATTACACGCCGGCAACCCGCATACTAACTTTACTTTCTAGCAAAGTATTCGCGACGCGGCCTCAATATCGAGTGGCTCCTGATTACGTGTAGCACTTTGTATCCGCTCGTCAGCTTACTTAAATCGCACCGTCGAGTCCTCGCGGATGCACGCTGCACTTCCCGACTGCTCCGAGCGACGGACACATTCTTATTTGCCCGCCTCGACCTGCCTCCAATCGCCAATAAACGCGTCGATTAGAAGTTCCCGGTGGCGGGAGACGCGCTCGCCGGTGCGTAAACAAGACGGCCCATTAATATTCCGACAGTGCGAAAACGATGACGACCCGTTTATTAGGCTGCGTTTGAATTAGCGTCGCTCTAAATCGTGTCCTCGCATTACGCCGGGGGCGTGAAACGGAAGTTTGCGCGGCTCGAGCACTTAATCTCGTCGTCGTTCTTCATTTGGGTAAGTTTTCTTGCTCCTCGAGGAAATCTTCGCGAGATATACAAATTTCTGCGGATAAAATGAAGCGGTGAACGTTTCTAGCTTTGCGCGAGCGCAAGAGAAAACTTGCTCCATTAATTTTAAATTTGCTTATTTATTTATTTTTTTCTTCTTAAATTATCTTTATAGGCTGGTTTTGAATCTCGTAATGCAGTAATTGCGGACAATATTTTATTATACCTCCTCGTAAACTCTGCTAATTTTCGAACACGATACGATTTCAACAATTTACAACTAATATACAACTCCAGCGTAAAATAACGTATTCGCCGGTAAAATTTCAAACTTCAAAGTCGTTGAAACTCGGGTACAAAATAAAATTCCGCCAATTAAAAAAAAATTTCCCCGTTTACTCGAAAGGAAGGAATCACGGGTATAGAGGAGGAAAAAGAGCCGGGGAGCGCGAGTGCAACGGCTCGGAAAAGTGCAGACTCTTGCTTTCCTCGGTGCGCTTCTCCGTGCAATCTATACGCCCAAAACCGGTTTCTCCCGTTCTCACGGGCCGTGCCCCGAGTCCCTTCGAGGCGACTGCGACTGCGGTCATTAAAGCGACGTTTCCGCAAATCGGCCAGCCGCGACGGCGAAAACCGCCGGGACGAAACCATTATTCCGGCCTAACGTCCACGTGCGAATTCTTCGCTATTGCACGAAAAACATTAGTGGAGAACAGCGAGGGAGCGGGTAATATTTAAGGGAAATAATTTACGTTAGTTCTCAATAATAATTTACAATTTTGCTGTGCGAAATAAAGGTAATAAAAAGGTTTTTCTCCTAAGATTTAATCTCTAAGTGTAAAGATGTGAAGTATGGCGAACTCGTATTTAGATTGAGTGTATTTTTATTTTAATAAAATGTTTATATAAAATTTTTACACGATATTCATCATGCAAATGTTTCTCTAAAATGTATTAAAAGTTATGCTACTTATCCCAGTACAAATCCAAATTGTACCATTACTACTACAAAAAATAATTGCACTAAAACCGAAAAAGTCGATCGAAACGTAAAAACAAATTTCCATAACGATTTTTCAAATCTTTTTCACCTTTATAAGGCTTCCACTGCGTGCAAGTAAAATAACCAATAGAAATTTTAATTCGTTCGTCCATACATACAATTACTCACGGCATTGCCTCTTGTTTATAAAACCCCCCGTTAAATTACCGCCGCGCGCAAACGCGCGATCTCATAACACGATCCGAGCGAGCCGTTTATCCCGCGAGGAGGAAGCACACGCGATCGGTGAAATTCTTCGCTAAGTACCTTTCTCGCTTTTACACCTGCGTCTGAGAAAATTCCGGGCGCACGCCTTCGGCCCGTAGGGGGCATAATGCCCCCCTCGATCGATTACGGGCCCGGCGCTCTTTATGGGAACGCCTATGGACTTTTCCCCGCGCCTGATTTATCGCGCATTGTCCGCCCAATTATAACTACGCGGGGCTCTCGTGGCGGCTGCGTCACTGCAACCGACGCCGGGGTCCTGTGTAATTTATAATTAGCTGTAAATTTCTCCGGCGACTTTTTTTTCGCGGAGCGCAAACTAGACCGTGACGGAGGAGCCCGAGCGCTTCCGAAATGGACGGAAGATTCGAGAAAGGGGAAAAGAGAGAGAGAGGGACGTTTTGTTTGTCCTGGCGGTCGGTAAAAGTTTTCCGAGGTAAGTAGATTCCGATTCTTTTTCATTTTAAAGTTGTAACAGCGGAGCGGAAGGGAAACTTTTTAGGCGTTAATTTGTTCGCATTAATTTCGACGCGCTGCTCTGATGCCGCCGTCACTGTTTAATGTACCGCTGGAGGATACAAATGCGACGGAGGTCGAGTTAAGTATCGAGAAAATGGGATTGCACTTTATCTCCCGGAGTGGGAAAAGAATTTTTTAATCGCCGGAGGGGGGGATTAGAGAGCTTGAAAGTTTTTCAAGTGCATTAGAGCAGACAAATTAATTTGATGCACCTTGATTTATCGCCTAATCGTTTCACTAATAATTACGATTCGTAATAAAATAACAGTACACTTTAATCTTATTGATTCAGGAGTGCCATTACTCATAAACCTCGTGTTTTCTTTATTAGATAATTAACATAATTCCAGTCATTTTTAACCCGGCGAAAGCATTTGTTAAAAAAATTGCATGCAGTTTTTAATTATAAAAAGTACACTTCACAAACGTACATTTATCATACTAAAAGAATGATTTAATAAAAATTACTCTCATATTTTTACAAAAATGACTATGATCGATCACATAAACTGTATACTTCAATTAAATAGTCAACTTACATTTAAACAAATTTTAAACAGCGCCAAAAAACTCACCTCAAGAAACTCGAAGGCTTCTATCACCGTCCCCACTGCAGGCGATAGCAGCACGCTTCTCTCATCTCGGACATATTCCCCGGAAGCTCACACACTATCTTCTTCACAGATCCTTCCGAATCGATAAGAAAACAACGCAACTTTCGGTATGCAGCAGAGACTTGCGCGAGAAGCGGCCGATCGTCGCTGCGCGAATTGAAAAAAGGCGACCCGTCGACTCCGCGAACGGCCGAGGACTGTCGCCCGGTCGACCTCGATTTTTTCACGAGGCGAACTCTAGCTTCCGGGCGGGCCGGTCGCGTTATCTCTGTGAAAGTGCGAGCCGCGGGTGGACTTCAAAGGGACTGTCCGCGGCCTTTCGATTTCGGTAGCGGCGCCGTTCTCACAGCTGCGCGCTTCGCGCTTGACGCTCGATTTGGGCGACGCTCTCGGGTAATCGACTTTTGTCCCGCTGGGAATTCCATCATTTTTTTTTATATTAATTGCTTGGGACACAAGTTGTGACAGTTTACTTTGGAATTTTCATCCTTCTTTTTGTTCCTTGTAGTCTGGGCCTTGATAGAGTGCTGAGAGCTTTGCGATAGTCATGTTTAAAAATAGATTAATAAAATACAATTTATGATTTTTCGTTTAAATCTTTTATAGAATAACAGTTTAATAATTGCTGTCTGCTCAAATTTTTGATATTTACTATAAAGATTCACGAAACCTCAGGTTCTCCGGTAATAAAATATAATTTTGTTTTATTATAAATAATAGTTTTAAGATGAAAAAAACTTATTTAATTCTACGTTTATATATACGGCATTTTCAGACTATGTAAGACTAATACAGAGTAAAAACAAGTTCATTAATTCATCTGCATATGATTTAAACGTAAGTCCTAGTAGCTCATTCATTTTTTAATCAATTTAAAGCAGAAAACTTTTTCCATTTCTCTGATAATATGAAAGGGTAAAAATCCTTCGATTCATATTAAAACTGCGAGATCCCTTTTCCACTCAAAAGGAGTGCACAATTTTTCACTCTTTCTCTTTATGTGTGTCCACAATTAATTGCAGCTTATATCTGTAGGCTTACAATATCTTCAACAGCCTCGCAGAGTGATATAGTTTTTTAAAGCTCCGCGAGATAAATTGCAGTTAATCGCGTTATCGAATCACCAGACAAAATCTTAGGATTATTTTTATCCGCCGTGAAATGAGATAGCAACACTTTTATCTCGCGCCGCGCGGATCGCTCACGTAACTCCGCGACGTCTACCTTTTTTCGTCCCTTTCCCGGCGCCGGGACGAATTTCTATCCGATAAGTCGCCACAGGAAGTACGACCTGATCATATCGGACACGACGTTATTTCGGCTTTTGTTTTATGACACACGACGGCGAACCTGGGAATTTACTACCTGCTATCTTCTGCCCCTTATCTTGATGCTGGACGTGTAAGTGATCATCTTTTACCTGGTGATGCTGTCTAAAGCCCATTCAGTGAAATTTTCACTAATTTCAACGGTGACTGCTGTTTTCACTGATTAAATAGTGGAATTTCACTGATTTCATTTTGTAAATTCAGTAATTTACAACAATAAACTCTTGTAGTCTCTTCTACTTAAATAGTAAGTTAATTCTGATTAAATAGTAAAAATAGCACTACTCAGTCAGTGAAACATTTTTTTCCGCGATAAGTGCAAATGTAATTTCACTGATCGAGCCAGTGAATATTCTCATCGAAACAGTAAACCGTACCTGGCTAAGGAAAATATTAAATAACCACTGAAAAATTGCAAGCGTTTACTGAATTGAATTTTTATTTGAGCATAAAAATCTCCCGACACACTTATTAAGCCACACGAACAATATTTGATCTGTCGTTTTTATCTGCTTGATTTTACACATCGTCGCAAAACCAGACAAGTGCACAAATCGTGAAAATCCGCGAGATAGCGAGAAAATCTTTCAAAATCCAATACCCCGCAAGTACATCTCGGTTCGATTGCGCAACACCTAAGTACTCTTCCTGGGGAAAAACGTATTTGCGCTCGCCGTGACGTCATCGCGATTACGAGAAGCGCTGGGTGTCGCGTTAGAAAAAAAAGGAGCGCGCCGGTCGTCCACCCCCGCCAATTCCGCGTGTTTGCTTTCGGTCCCATTATCTCACGTAATTCCGAGCGACTTTATTGGACTTGATTAGGCGCCGCCGTAAAAGCCTTTTTTTCACCGCGGATAAACGTGTCATCGCCTCGCGCCCGCTTCCTACAGTACGTCGTTCAATTAATCTCGTTTTTCGTTCTCCTACTTTTTTCGTAAAGTACAAAGGCTGCAGTGAGAACTTCGGTTTTTCGTTCTACGCTCCGCGTTTACTGCGTTCCCTCGGGGCTTTTTATGCTCCCGTTAGTAACTACAATTGTACGTACTTAACTGCGATGCACTTTTCAACTTTTTCCGGGTTAACGCCACTTTCAGGAGGCGGGCGGGAATTTTTTCGGAGTAAATTGTACGTGCTCGTTTTAAAATAGTCTAGCGGTGCGAGGATGATGCAGGCGATGCCACGCGACTGCTGGAGTGATTATTAGATTCGAAGGTGACCGCGCGCGGCGCGTACAAGGAGGAAAAATGCAAATGAAAGCCAAGTGTTGCTCGCGCGATGCAGTGCGTTCCGCTTCGGGGTTATTACACCTACACTCGCAGCCTTGAGGCGGCGAGCACTGCGGATTCGTAAACGATTTCACGACTGCGGCAGAGTCGTTTTCAGCAAACAATGTCCTTAGTGACCTATAGACGCTTTTATTTGCTTATTAATAACAAGTTTTTATGACAAGTCGTTGACTTTTTATTTGAGGTAACTGTGTCTATAAACCTTTGTTAGATGATTGTATTAAAATTTATTGTAGTAAAATTAATAAAGTTTTCTATGTTCATTTATGTACAAAGATATTTTAATAAATTTATATTGCGATAATAAATTCGTAAATAAAAGTTTAACAATGTGATGCTATACATATTTTTAATTGTCAATTAAAAAATACAAAGTATATGTGTTTGTATTGTAACTTTCGTATTGTTTATGTTAATTAAAATTTACAGCGATGGTAAAATTCAAAGAATCGAAATGACCAAACAAATCCGACTATCGATAAACTAGAAAATGTAGAATTATTACACATCCCACTGATGTTTGGTGCCACTCGTGGCAAAGGTTTGAACTTCGTAGTCGACATGTATCAGCTTCGGCAAAGTAGAAATTCACTGTGAATTTCAAACACTTGTCAAGTTTATTGCAAATAATAATGGAACTAAAAGTGTAGGACTTATAAGCAATAACTAAATTTTATTGAAACAAAATATTTTAAATTACTGTTTACACTACATTATTCTTTAGTAAGAGATTTTTTAATTACATTGTCATATACTATTTACACCACTATTGCGCTATAATTTTGTTTTAATTGTTATTTATCGTAATTAAATTTTTCTCTGAGAAACGAGTACGAGAATACATTTTATTTTTAATCTAACAGTGTAAAGTTACTGATAATAGTAATTTTCGATACTAGTGCGTCAGAGGTGATTTGTGGACGAGTATAAGTTTAACGCATAATTTCGAAAAATGTTGTTCCATAAATAATTATGCAAAATTAAAAATAACTTCAAAATATAAAAAACAGTTTTTTACTTTATAAACAGTTCAAATTAATTATCCAAAAAAAAAGAAAAACAAATTTAATTAAACATTTGTAAATAATGCCAAATTTTTTAAATTTAAAGATAATTAACGCACTAAATGCAGAATGCACGCTTAATTACAAGTTACATTTATCTTACATCAATTAGTCAAACATTGAAGAAAACGACGATCATCAAATACTTTATCCAATTAAACAAAATCATTCACTCAACTAATTACTTTATCAGAAATATTTGAAACGCACCGAAATTGGAAAAAAAAATTATCTTAATTAACTTGTACGCAAAAGTAAAGCGAGCGATTGCATCGATGACTGCCTGCGACGAGCGCAAAAGTCGAGCGATCCAATTTTCGCGTAATTTGTTACAAACTCGCGCTGACGAAACGCGCACTGCAAACATCATCCATTGACCAACGTAATTTAATCAGATCGAATCGAAAGGGAATCAAATTACGCATAATTTTATCGCGGCGTGCGCGATCTGACGCAATGACCTCGAAAGCTCCGAAATTCACGGAAATCCCTCCCTATCCTAGAGTTTTCGCAATTGCGTAGTTTTCTCGTCGAAACGAGGCGCATCGATTGTTCGCCCGATCGGCAATAAAACGAAAACGAAAGACACGCAATTTTCACACTTTGTTTGCGCTTAATGCGATTGTTTGTATGAAAAAAAAGTCGATTAAATATTTGAGTCGATCATTTAAAGAATTTATTAACACGACGTTACGGTGACTTTTAATCAGTATCTTTAATTCTGTTAAATTAAAAATTTGACAAGCAAATTTGAAAGACAATCTTTTATTTTGCGACTAAAATCGCAGAAACTTTGTCTATATTAATACATTATTTAAGCGGCTCAAATATTCGAGCGATCTTTTCTCCTTAAAAAGAAGCGCAACAACATTGTATTTACACGCAATTGACGCATGTAGAAAAAGAATCATAATAGAAACATCCGCTAAGTACACCAAACAGTGTTAAAAGCTCAAAGTCTCGTTTTTAGATATGTAATACCCGTCACCCTGCGAACGATAACTCCATTCGTCCGCAGATACACGGCATCGCTACGTGCCTCGAGCGATCGCTTCAGTAACTTTCGGAGCTTTCAAATTTCAAACGCTCAAAATCTTCCTAAAACCACTAACTTATCCCAACACTCAAAAAAAAACTCCCCCAATGAGTCGTCCAGACGAAGCGACGAGAACAAAACAGCGTTTTTCCCCACTTTTTATAAAGCACCCGTGCAGTCGGTCAATCTAAAATCTCGTCAACAAATAAATAAGGCACGGCGCGCGTGGTATAGCGGCGGCTCGCTTATACAAGTCCGTTGAAAAAAATGGACGTAAATACGTGTAATTTATAGAGAGCCGTTGGCGAGCGACGATCCGCGCTTATCGCGCGAATGAGCGTTAGTTTTTTTTTCCGGAGCGTCTGCACGTTCGCCGATGCACAGCAAAGGAGCGACGCGCGGCTCCTTAATGGTTTTCCGCGCGTTTTTCCCGGGAAACGCGCTCGACGTCGCCCGAGGCGTCGCGCGCGTTTGTCTCTGTAACGAAAACCGCGAGTGCGATTACATGATCTTCGTTAGCATCGACTGCACGTGGATTGTCCTCCTTGCAGACGCTTTTATTTATATTTTTACGCATTTCGATTTATTGGTCAACTTATACTTATAGAAATAAAATTGGAAAAGTGAAAAATTTTAACTTAGTTATAAATAATGAAGCATAATTTTTTTTGTATGATTGTCGCAGATGTTTAGTTTGCACATTTGAAATCGTGAAAAACATGCAGAATATGTGACAGTGCTAATCAATTTTTTAATTATACTTCGTATCAGGGGCAATAACTTATGCTATTTTGCAATCAGATGAATTTACAAGTAATACAATATTGATGTGTATTAACATTTTCATGTCACATACGTTTCTCTATTGCCATCTACACTTAATAACAATAATAAATTTGACAAATTAACAAATTTATATAATTGCATGCGTTTAATATTAAATGTAATAATTATATAAATAAATGACATATTTATAGTTTAACAAATTAATTCTGGTATTTCTTAAATAAAATTTTATCCAACATTTAAATATTTAAATCTTACTGTCTTAATTGAATTACAAATTGAATGATTGGAAGCTCGAGTCTAAGCTAATCAATCTCCTCTCTCAGCTAATTAATACATGAAAAATGAAATTTAAAGCTCAATATTACTACTACTGTTCTTAATGAACATTTTTATAGTAATATAAGTACTTAAAAGTACCTAAATTCCTAAATAAATTATTTAAAAAAATTAAGTGGCGTTTTTAAAATAGCAAATTTTTTAAAAACAAAATACCACGTGCATTCACCTATATAGATATGAAAAAAATTCTACCGATCGTACGAAAAATTCATAATCATTACAAGTAATAATCTCCTCCCGGACCCGACCCTATAGACGGTCCTCTCCTCGGAATTTCGGAGTCGCCTGCACGAATCTCCCACGAGAGCAGACGCAAAAAATGGACATTCGAGTTATTAACAATCTCATCGGGGACCCAACACGAAGCGCCTCCCCCTCCGAATCTCCGCGCAGCTTGCGAATCTCCCACGAAAAACGAAATTAAAAAAAAAAAAAAACCGGCACCGACCAAAGCCGGACGTCTGCCCGCAGCCCGGCCCGCGCACAGCGATTAATCTCAGACGGCGCGCGAGTGCGTATACGCAATAATCGTCCGCAGAAGTCGCCGCTCGCACACTCGCGCTCCCGCGCCGCACGCGCCTCGCCCTCCCACACGCGCGCCCTCACGCATACACGGAGAAGGCAGTCGCGTCGCCCCATCTCCGCGCGGCGCTTAATTGTGTATAACGAGCGGCGGCGGCGACGTCGTCGGCGGGCCGCGCCGTCGGCGCTTAATGCCCGCGCCGTTATCGCGAGAAAGTCCCGCCGGCGGCGACCGCGCCGCCGCGCCGTGTGAATGGCGCCTCGCGGCGCGCGGCTCGACACTGAAAATCCCGGCGGCCAGCCGGCGATTGGTGCAGTTTCGCCGGAGCCGAGCGAGCGCACGAGACGCCGCACGCCGCGCAGCCGATTCGTGGGCACTGGCCGCGCGTAACGTATACCCCCCGCGAGACTGCGCCGACGATAATCGAGAAGAGAGAGGAACAAAAAGTGCAGCCTCCTGCGGACGATACGATGCGGCCCACTGGACACGTCGCGCTCGTCGCCGGGATCATCTTCCTGGGTGAGTCGAGCTTTCAGATTTTCGCGCGGATGGGGTGCTCGGGATTAAGCGACGATCGGCAGTGATATGGGGTGGTTTTCGCGGGGTTGAGATTTTTTTTTTCGTTGCGTTTGATTTTTACACGTTGCATTTGATTTGTATAAGGAGTGTTTGGTAACTAGTGGTGAAATTGAATTTTTTGTGAGAATAAAGTGGTTTTGGAAGGGAGATTCTTTATGTGGTTATTCGTGGTTGTGGGTTGAAATGTATATGTATATGGTGTGCGGGATTTCACAATTCAAATTCATATTTTGTAATTCTCGATTTAACTTTTGAATATGATAGAAAGGCTAATGATATAATTGCGAGCTCTTAGATGCGTTTTCCGACGTTTTGAAGGGATACGAATCAATACATAGAGTCGAAAAAGTTATAAATAAATTACCTCAATTTTTTTCTAATTATTTATATTAAATCATCGAGATACAATATACTTCTTAGCAATGATATATTACGTGACATTTAGTCTACTTCAATACTAATAAATTATTTAACATCATCTTATCGAATGTAACGTATAAAACTTTACTGACGTACGAAGTTTGCTGTATTCATGAATGCATTTAAATTTTTAATTCAACAAGATATTTGAAATATTTTATGTATATTATATGTTGTTTAAGTAAAATTAAGTAGTCTTTAAAAAAAAAAGTACATTCCGCTTAGAAACTTTGACAAAGGTGCGAAAATTTAGTGAACGATTTATACTCTCTTAATATGAAAGTGTGAAAAAACACTCGATTTGAGTATAAACTGAAACAATTGACCTTACAGTGGATTTTTTTTTTTCTTAAATACATTGACTCTTTATTCAAATGGACTGATTTTTCTCTTTTCCACATAAAACAGTAATTAATCTGTTTTAAGACACCTACCCTAATAGTGAACAGTCGCCAAGGAATTCTAATACAATTTTTGTCACAATAATTTTGCCTTTTAAACGCTGCAATTGACCTTGCAGTATTATTTACTATCTTATTTTTTTAATTGAATATTTTTTTAAAATTTATTAACACAACGACTTTTGACCTTTTAATGTCGTAATCGAAGAAAATAAAGTTAAAACGCTGATCTCGATAAAGCACTTTTACTGGAAAGTAATTCGGTGATTTGCTGACGTCAAAGATAATTAAATTGCGATCGGTGTTTTAACCCTCCTAAAAGCGCACATATCTTATGAACAAATGTGTAATTACTGTTTCAGGAAATTTTATCATCGCGGACACAAAAACCATATCGCCGCAAAACTCCTTACTAAATGAAGTGGAATCGATGATAAACTCTGCAATTAAATTGATTGATCATGAACCGGCGACATTCAAATTGTATACCAGGTAACGAATCAATAGATATAACATTTTTTTATTTAAATAAATTCGGTGCGAATTTTCCATTGGTGGAAAATATGTTTCATAAAAAGTCTGCAGATTTAAAAAAAAAATAATAATTTACTTATCTTAAATTCATGAAATCTCAAATTTAAACAGTGGGTGTCACTGGAAATCAGCGAGTGGTTACTATGTCAACTTAGTTATAATTATGTACAAATGACCTTTTGCTGATTTCCAGAGACACCCACTTAATCAAATACAGAAAAAATTTGTACACTTGTGTAAGACTAATTATTTTGCATTCAACTGTACACACAGTCAGAAAAAAGAAAAAAAAGCTTTTTATCTAATACAGGCGTGTCTCGAGAATGTAGATAAGTAAATAATAACAAATTACCAAAAAATTAGAAACATTTATCATAACATGCTTTGTAAACTTGAAACAATCGCGTCATAATAACGGAAGTGTATTTATAAATCTCCATAAATTACGCATTCATCTGGCATCATTAAAGCTTCATCTTTTCAACTTCTGTTAAGTGGCGCTTGCAGGAAATGCCAGTGACTGTATCGCGATACTTACTCGAATTACATGTACTGAGATAGTTAATCTCGAAAGGCATATGGTCGCTATACAAAAATAACAATTTTTCTGATTAAAAGACTAATTTTATTCCTACGAACATTTTTCGGTATTTCGTACGTGCATTTCGTGGCATATGCAATGATAAAAAGAAGATTGATTAGATTGTCAGTTTAAAATTACATTTTTAATAACTTCAAAAAGCAGATGTACTATGATGACTTAAAAATTAAAATTTAAGTCAATAAGAAGCTTCATAATTATTACGAATAAATCAAAGCATCACAAACATTGGGTATGCATAAATAATTATCGTTAAATTTATAATCGTTGTGTAACTTCTTAATCGTAAGATTGTACCCAAATAAGAAAAGAGAAGTAATATATAATATTCCATAGCATCTATCATTAACCGCATTTGCTTTGCGCGAAGCCAAAAAATGATAAATTACGTAGATACTTGCTAATTCATTTCTACAAAAAAATATTTTTCGATTTCCCAAGTTTCTTTAGTTTTAAAAAAAAACTTCAATTACTAAAAACTAACTCATTAATGGTAAAATATTCTACTTTAACCGTGATCGAAAAAAATTATTACTTCAAATAAGCTGCAATCAGCCCCGAAGCAATAATAAATTTAAAAGATTTCAATCTGCGGCCCTAATTGCCACAAACTAACAAAATAAACCAAAATAGCAGCCTCGAAAATAAAAATAAAATTTGCAACGAAACCCGTTCCCATCAATCGCCGACCATGAAAGCGGCACCGCCTCGTCCCACCGCGCAATTGAAGCAAACGAGCGTGGAATTAAAAAGAAGAAGAAAAAAACAGAAGGAAGACATAAATAATAGCGAGCGAGGAGCCCGACGGTATAGCGGCGCCGAAAAGCAGTAAAGGATCGCGGCGACAAGCTCCATGTATAGAAATATCCCGCGCGAAAGTCAGACGCGACCACCTCAGCGCCGTCGGCGCGCCGGCCGCACGCGCCTCTTTTGCGTTTTTTTCTCGCCTTTTTTTTCCCCCCGGCGTGGCGCCTAAACGATATCGCGGCGGCCGGCTACTTACATCAATCGGGCCGGATCGCTCGCGCACGGCGCGCCGTCGCGCCTTTTTTTTCCTCGCGACGTCTCGGCGCGCACGCTATTCTCAGCGCTGACGCTGCCGCGGCCGCGAGGCATCGCGCGATCCGCGATAAATCCTACGGAGGGAAAAATCGCGGAAAACGCGCGCCGCGGAATTCTAAGGGCGCGGGGACTTGACGCCGCGAGGTTTGAATTCGCGCGCGTCTGCCGGGCGCGCGTAAAGGTGGGACGAGCGAGGGGGTGAGAAGCGAGGGTGGGCGTGCGAGGGAGCGGGTTTTAAACATCCGGGATGTTCGTTGGTATGCGGTTTTGGATTGTCATTCGAGGACGAAGTTTCGATGATTAACTTATCAGTCTTGATAGGCTTTTTTTGCTTGTGGCGTCTGTTAGATAGGTCGAGGTGTACGTGTTAATGTTTGTGGGATGTGTCCGGAATCATCCCATGGAATGTATAGATAATACACTATTTTATTAATTTTATTCGGATCTAGTTGGGTTTAGATTAAATTGATGAAAAAAGGAAATTTTCTGTCAACGATTTATCTACGTTTAAATGCGAGGTCGTGCGCGCGCACTTACGTACGAATGAAAACGCGTTTAATTAAGTGATACTCTACCACTTTAATGAGACATGAAATCTTATATTTGTTATGCTCGATATTTTTTCTTTATTTAACTCATGCTTACTCCTTTATGTGCCAGCGAACTCAATAAATATCAATGTTGTTCAATTTCAAAATAAATTTTTCAACTTCTACTCTGAACATTTTCGAATAAAAATTACCATACAAAAATGTAGTAAAAAGTATGCATCAGTAGTAATTTTATCTAATAAAACTTACTGATAATACTGATTATCTACATTTTGTAAAAAAGAGTATCTAGATTTTTAAAAACCAATAACATAGCTGAGAGAAGCATTAATTTTGCATCGTGACTCATCAGAGAAGTTAAACATCGATTGGTATTCATTCATATTTTATCGTTATCACTCGGACATCAATGAAAAGTTAGATCTATATATCCTGCTTTGTACAAAAAATGGGTCAATGTTTTGTTTCTATGTTTTGTCTACATTACACTCGATCAGCTTATGGCGTCACAATATTTTAACGTGCAATGTTTAATAAAATGTTAATAAAACTAGATTTACAATAAAGCATTTAAATTTAAACCTTCTTTCGTTTTTAATTATTTAAAAAAATGTGCGCTATTTTAAGTGACACAATACTATTCTCGTTTACTGCAAATTCGAAGCAATTTGCCTGTGCTTTTTCCAGCGCATAGCGATAGTTCACTCAATTAATAAATAATAAGTCGAACCTGATTATCGCGCGTTATTTAAAAATAGAATAAACTTTGTATCAAAATAATTATTTTAATATGCACCATCGGAAAAAACGCAGCTAAACACTTTTATCGCCATATCGTACGATTTATAACTCCCCGAGGCTACAGTCGCACTTTACGCTATTTAATTATCCCTGATAAAACATTTTACAATAAACTCGATTTTCACCAAAATAAAATATCTTATACATAAAAATAACAAAACAGAAACATGATCTATGTATTCTCTATTTTCGCAAAAATGCTCAATTGCCCTAAAATGACGCCTACAAAATTTCTCAGGGAGAACCCGTTCGGCGAGGAGCAGCTGCAGCTAAACAACACCGAGATGCTGTACGCGTCGCACTTCAACGAGAGCCGCCCGACGAAGCTCATCATCCACGGGTTCAGCGACACGGGCAAGGAGGCCTGGATCCGCGGACTCATCGACGGTAAGCGACGGCTGCCGGGATCGAGGAAAAAAAGCAATAAATAATCGGCCGCGTAGACGTATGTACGTGACCGAATAGTGCGATCTATGGGACACGGCACGTTTTATCGGCGTGAAAAAAAAGTTGGGTGTCGACATTGTTGCACATCAGCGCAACGATAACCCTGAGTGAACTTTTGTTGAATTAAAGTTTTCTCGCCACTTTTGACGCGACGGAAAAATCGGCTCGCGTAAACGCGCGTCTCTCTCTCTCATGCCATTTTCTAATTATAATAAGTGACATCATTTTTTTGTTTGTTAATTTTTTTTTATGAGAACATGCCGATCGCGATATCGACGCCGATTACTGTAGCAACTTTTACGGTTTGCTGGATGCAAGCGACTGTAAGTTTACTTTTTTACTGCAAGTGCAGCAGCGCAGCAGTACATATTCGAACGACTAATGCTGTAAAATCGTCGTTCGTTATTAATGAAGTTTTCTTAAAATCGCAAATGTTAAGTTATTTCATGCGTTTACAAAGTTTTCTGCGTAAGCAATTCGACTATTTACTAGAATAATTACAAAACTATCTAATCAACTAATTTGATGACTGCTCATTGCAAAAAAATTTTTAACGAGATAGTTATTATTTTTGCTTTTATAACCATGATTTTTTCACGTAATTTCTTTCTGATAAATACGATTTCTCTGTTATTTGCAATTTCGATTTTTCCTCTTCTTTTCAGCATACTTGAAGTATCAAGACGTGAACGTGATCGTCGTTGGATGGGGCATCCTGGCCGCAGATCCGTATCTCAAAGCAGCCAATAACACGCGCCGAGTGGGGGAGTATCTCAGCACTTTTCTCGATTTTCTCAGCCGCGAGTCGAACCTGGAGTACAAGGATGTACACATGTGCGGACACAGCCTTGGCTCCCACGTAGCTGGCTTCGCTGGCGCCCTTCTCGACGGCAGGGTCGGCAGAATCACAGGTGCCCATTGTTTACAAACAAATTTCTTTTAAATGTGGATATAATTGTCGAAGTTAAATTACACCCTGGAAAAAGAATTTGTATCAGTTTTGTACTATAACAGTTCTGTTTCTTAAAACAAGAATATTATTTAAGTATATAGAGCATTCATACAAATTGTGTACTTGAAATCAAATTTTAATTTACTTTACAAAATTTTCCTAATTGTGGAATTTTCAAACGAAGGCCTAGACCCAGCGAGTCCACTGTACGAAACACCATCGGGAGTGGTAGATCCTGACTTCCGCCTGGACCCGACGGACGCCCAGTTCGTCGACGTCATACACACGAGTGGCACTGCGTTCGGATTCCTGGCTGCCATCGGTCACGTCGACTTTTATCCGAACAGCGGCAAGTTTCCGCAACCAGGCTGCGATTTCATACCCACGAATAGTGAGTATCTACATGCAACAATCACTTTTCCAGCAAAAATGCCATCCATTATTGGAATGTTCGTTACTTAATCTTGCTTCTTTCTTCAGCTTACTGCAGTCATACTCGAGCCTACCAGCTAATGACCGAGAGCATCGGCAGCACCTCGGGCTTCAAGTCGAAAAGCTGCGAGAGCTGGGAAAAGTACAAGGAGGGCCACTGCGACCACAATCCCATCGTACTCATGGGAGAGTACGCGTCAACGTCGTAAGTTTTTTCACGCTACTCTCTAAAAATTAAAATTTAAACATAATATTTTAAACTGTCGATTTTAATATTTTTTATTTATTTTGTTCCAGACTGCGAGGAAAGTTTTACTTGATGACCAAGTACGCTCCTCCGTTTGCCATCGATTGAAATTTTCACGGATCGACATTTCTAATTTCATCTTACAATTTGAAATGTAACGCTTTTAACTAGTCATTTGTCAGATACTGTATTTATACATCATGTTGCATTAGCTCACACTTAATTTGTTGTGATTTGATGAATGAAATGTAAAAAAAACAATATTTTTCATTTATTGTAAAAAAAGTCATCGGCGCATCATTTTAAAAAATAAATTTAACAATTTAGTTGTACTTATTTATTCATAAAAAATAAAAAAAAAGTTTTGAATAATTTCCGATTATTCAATTAATTATAGTAACTTACAATGTGAGAGTAATAATTATTCAAATGAAATCAATAGGCGAACATATTTATGTACTGTATTCACATTCAAAATAACGAAACTCAACTTTCTTTTTTAGAAAATGTATAACGTTTATTTTTTAAATAGAGTTCCGTTTAGGTTTTATACGAGTATATACATCATTGTTAATTATAAACTTGCAATAATAATTTGTATATGTATTCATAATGTGCTATTAAAAATAAATAACCTTAAGCAATCGTGATAATGAAAAGTGCGTTATTTCAAGCTAATTATCAAGACACCTAATAAAGTTCTAAACAATGAAAATAACAATGAAAATAACAAATAGTTCTATCAAAAATTATTATTTAATTGCAGTCGAAATCAATCACTCAATCAATGCAACCCCCATTGCTCTATTTTTATTTCTTCATGTTATACTCAATAAAACCAAAGTATAACTTCACACCAAACCAATTAAATTTGAGAAAAAAATTACGTACGACACATCAAATTACAGCTTTAATAATACACCATTTGCCTTATATCTCTTTACTTTTTCTTTTTAGACTTTTTATCTGCAGGCGCTACTGCTGGCACACCCTTTAACGCGGACAACTTTTGTTTCAGACTCAAAAGAGTGTTCACTTCTGGTTGCCAGACACTTTTATCGCCTTTAGCCTTTAATTCTCTAACAAGATTGCCCTGAAAATTAAAAGTATTTAGATATTTCAATAAAAGCATTTCTTAGGCCGACTGATAATTAATTTGATGCACGAAGAACCAACCTGTTTTAATACTGCTGCTTCCAAATCAGAAATTTCTTGTTTAACGTCACCGTTTCCTTGTGGAGCAGGTGTTGAGTCACCGTTTCCTTGTGGAGCAGGTGTTGAGTCACCATTTGGCTGTGGAGCAGGTGTTGAGTCACCATTTGGCTGTGGAGCAGGTGTTGAGTCACCATTTGGTTGTGGAGCAGGTGTTGAGTCACCATTTGGCTGTTGAGAAGGTGTTGAGTCACCATTTGGCTGTGGAGCAGGTGCCGCCTTATTATTTACCTCAGCTCCAGACTGGCTCTTAATTTGCGCACTAACCAACTTTTTCTTCAAATCTAAAAGTATCTGTACTTGTGGCTGCCACACGCTTTTATCTCCTTTCGCTTTAAGGTCTCTGACTAGTTGACCCTAAAAAGAAGATGGTAGGTTCTCAAAATATAATGGGTAAACAATTTGGAGACAATGTTGTCGGAATCGCTTATACGCATGTATGCATAAATTGACATCAGTGTTAAATAAACATACTTGTTTAGCAACCGCCGCTTCCAAAGAAGCTACGTCAGTAGGAGCTTCTACAATATCTCTGGGGGGTGTTGGCTCTTGCCTTCCAGCGTACTTGTTTCTCAATTCATCGACTTGTTGCTCCTCTATTTTTGAAAAGAGTGGTGTAGGTTTACCAATACTGTGACCGGCCGGCAGCATAATCGAGATTTTCTCAGGGATGTAGCCATAACTTTGTTTCGGCAACCCCAGCTGAGATCTCAGTTCGCGAGCAGTATTTGGCATATATGGAGCTAACAGCGCAGACAGAAGACAAGCAATATTGCAACAAACGCCAATTATCGTTTTCGCTCTGTCCCTGTAAAAAAAATTGTAGATACGTAATTAAATTCAGATAATAATTATAAATTAAAATTAAACTGAGATGAAACTCACTTAGCTACTTCGGGTCCTTTTATTCTAATCCAGGGTTGCTGGTACTGCATGTATTGATTTCCATGTCTCGAAATAGCCAGAACATGTCTCAAACCATCCCTTAATCTTGCCTGTTCCAATAAAGTAATGTAACTTGTTAAGTCACGCTGCACCATTGCAAGAAATTCTAAATCGTCTTCCCAAAGCTCCATTGGTGGAACTTTCGAGTTGTAATTTTTTTCCGTAAATGCCAATGCTCTAAAGAAGTCATTAAGGTAATTAAAGTATTTTGAATTTTGAATTCGCATTTAATTCATATCAGAACTAAGGAGCTTACCTGTTCACGAAATTTCCTAGATTATTCAATAATTCACTATTATTTTTCGTAGCTAAATCTGCCCAATTAAAGTTAGAATCCGTGCTTTCGGGTCTAATATATGCTAAATAAAAGCGCCATACGTCAGCCGGGATACCAGTCTCTCTGGCATCATTACCAAATACTCCAATACCTCTTGATTTTGAAAACTTCGAGTCTTCATAATTAAGGTACTCTAAAAATTGAATTATATTGTATTATAATAGAAAAAATATGACAAGAAAACAGTATTTTAAATAAGACTTACCAATAGCCATAATATGCTCAACAAGGACATGGCTTTCATTTGCTGACAAAAGTGTTGCTGGGAACATAATACCGTGAAACGGAACATTGTCCTTAGCCATAAATTGATGAAGGTTTACTTTCACATCGTTGCTAGGCTTCCACCATTGTTCATAGTCATTGGTATATTTCTTTGTAATACTGATATAACCAATAGGTGCATCAAACCAAACGTAAAAGACTTTATCGCGGTAGCCATCCAGTGGTACCGGAATACCCCATTTCAAATCCCTCGTAATACATCGCGGTTTCAAACCATCCCTTAACCATGCCCGTGAAACTGATCTAGCCACTGGTGACCAACCTTCATCTACTTTCGTCATCCACTGCCCAAGCTTATCTTGAATCTGAAAAAAGAAGAATAAAATAAATTGAAATTGGAAAGAAACTTTCAAACCCTTATCTGAAGGTTCAATTAATTTACCTTAGGTAAATCTAAAAAGAACTGAGTGGAAGCTTTCAATATTGGTTTTGTACTGCACACTTTACAACGAGGATTAATTAATTCTGTTGCATTGACAAGATGTCCACAACCATCACACTGATCACCTCTTGCATCTTCGTATTTGCATCCAGGACAGGTTCCCTCAACAAACCTATCAGCTAGGAATCTATCACATTTTTCACAAAGAAGCTGATCAACAGTATTTGTCAAGACATAACCTTCCTCCTTTACTTTTAAAAACAAGTTTTGAACAAGTCTAAAATTATATTTTAAACATTTTTGTATAAAAATTTCATCTATTTTTATATAAAAGAAAAAAATATAACAGAATTAATTAACTTACTCGGTTTGCTCTGGTGTGGAAGTACGACCAAAGTAGTCGAAACCAATACTAAACCACCTATAAATATCATTGTGAATATCAAAATACTTATTGCAGATTTCCTGAGGAGTAAGCTTTTCCTCGATAGCTTTAGCCTCAGTTGCAGTACCATATTCATCAGTTCCACTGCAAAATTATTTCCAAATTTTGAATAAATATAAATTATGTATCTTTCAAATGATTTTGTATTTACCAACCTTATATAAAGTGTATTATAATTTCTCTGTCTGCAGTATCTTGCAAAAATATCTGCTGAAAGAACACAACCAATTATGTTTCCTAAATGAGGTACATTATTTACATATGGAAGAGCTGAAGTAATTAAAACATTTTTCTCTCCTTTTTTAGGCAGTCTAAAAAAAATGAAACAGTCAAAAAATTTTATATTGTATTCATAATAAGATGATAAATTAATAAAGAATGTTTACTCACATAGGATAAGCAGCATCTTTAACAGAACAGTAAGTTACAGAATTCCAATTAATTTTTACGGAATCCATTTCTTCTTCAGTAACTTCAGTTAGCTAAAAAATATATAAATTATTTATCTTTAAGAATTAAAAGTTCGTTAAAGTAATATTCTCTAGTAATTACATCATTTCCTGTTGGCATACGGAGTTTCCCATTACCAGTGTAAGAATTGATTGGGAACCAAGATGCTTCACTTATAGCCTTAATACAAGAGATCCCTTTGTCTAATTTTATTCTTTTCATTGCCCGTTGAATAATTGGTAAATTCTGAAGATGTTTTAACCATCTGTCGACATCAGGAAATTCTTTAGCAATCACTGTATATGATTCTATAAAGGCTATTGTTGACCATACTGTTACCCAAAGCGATGTATCAACTACGGTTAAACCATACACATCCTAGAAAAGTATAATAGTTATAATATTTTATGTATTAGTAAAAATATTTTATTTTATTTTTTAATATGTTAATTATTTTACCGTAATTATGTACTCTTTATTATTTAACGCCTTATTTAGATGTTTTAAAAGGGCCCATACTCTAGGTTTCTGCGATAGTTCTAGCTTTCCAGATCCACCATAAGCAACAAGTGCAGGCTGCAAGTAAAATTTAAGATAAAATTAGAGGCACAATGTTTTAAAAAATGTACAAATTTTAATCAAAACAAATATAAGGATATACCCAAATTATCAGTAAAAAAAATTGTTACCTGTAGCTGTGTTGCGTCCCATTCAAGCCACTGGCTAGCGAGAGAATCATATTTAGCAGTGACTGGAACCATTTGCTGAACAGCAGCATTGACACTAAAAAACTCATCCCCTGTGTCGTCTAGCTTCAGTATAGGTAAACGGCCTATTGGACTCACTGAAAGGAACAGAATTTATTTTTACCATAGCAAAAACAGTGCAAAAATAAGTACAAATGGTAATGCAATAATTATTTTTAATCCCTACACGGCAATATACAAGATTATGTACACTGCAATCGCAATTAATTTAACAAATTAAAAATACTAATATAACTCTAAATTAACAAGAAACTAAAATAACAGAGGAGTAAAAGATGCTAGCAAGTGAGGTTAAGGTGCTCACCATTCAGCTCGCACTCGAGCTCGAGGGTGAGCATATCACCGCTTATCTCCGAGGCGATGATCAGCTTCATGGCGTTTGGGTTGTTCTTATTCGACCTGACGTTCATCCTGGCTAATAAATTAATTAAATACGACGAATAAATGCGAAAATATGTTCACCGTCGTAGACGATACATGCAAGCAGCAGAGATCAATGGCGCAGCGACGTGGAGAGATCGAAGAAAGCCCAAAACTCGCGGCCCGCGAGTTGCGTCGCAGGCTGTCGAAGGGCGTAGGAAGTGTGTCTCAAGGTCCTCGCAACGCACGGGAGCCGCGCGCGGCCGACGCGGTGTAATTAGTCACTAAATTGTACACGTGTGAAATTATATATCTTGAACTACTTCCTAAATATTATGAGGCATTGAACTTCTTCCTTCTGCGAGATAAAATTTTTTTTTTAATAACGATTGGAGAAGTTGGTAAGAGTGCTTATTATTGATTTAGAATTAAATTTGAAAAACTTTATTTTAAGCTTTAAAATTCAAAATGTAAGTACATACTTATGTACGACTTTTTAAATTAAATAAAATAAAAATACTATATGTTTCGTTTTTGAGAGAAATCAGTTATTTCCCAGTTCATTTTAGGGCTAAAGTAGGCCTTCGATCCTTATAAATAAGTAATTAGCATCCTTTTTTATAAATAAGTAATTATAGCTGTATAATTATTTTAGCAAAAATCTTTACAGATAAAAACAATAAAATTTGTTCCATTATGATTATAACATCGCACACTTATTTTGCCAAGTCTTAAAAAAATTATCTCGAGAAAGTTCGCAACTCTTATGAAACAATTTTACATGATATTGATTAGATATATAAAATAACACGTGTAAGTATAACATTTTTATCAATTTTATAACGTACACAAGTTGAAAACACAAGACTACTTATGCGGTTGGCGTTTTTTATAGATAATTAACCATTGGATCTTCTTGGTTTTCGCCTCTTCATTATCTACGTCCGCATTTACAAGGACTATTTAATTTTAGAATCAACGGATTACTTATCAGTTCACCAATTACGATAATTTTTTCCTAAATAAACAAGATGATCTTCAATCGTTTTGTAAGGTGAAAGCACATTCAATCTTTTTTTTTCATTTTTTCAAAGAAGATTATCTTCAAACGTTTTACAAGGTACCTCTTGAAGGACTGCACTACAATCATTATTTTTTCAACTGGAATAACAGCAGTAATTTATCCACGAGACTTTCGAATCTTTTTTCTCTACAACTGCTCGTCACACAGAGTAATTTTGCATATAAAAACTATTCTAAGCAAACGATTCCTTTCCCCAAGAAATAAAAATAAACGCGCAATACCACCGGGTGTACAGAAGAGGCTATCATTTTCTCTTCGCCACTCAAGGTGTCTCGATAAGTATAGCACATCCCCGTCGTCGACGTATAATGGCATCATTAGAAATGCAGAAAAAAATGATTCCGCGAAATATGACATTATTCGCCTGCATTATTCCTCGACTGGCAAGTAAAAGAGGCGTAATTGCGCCTACGACTCCGCTCAGCTCGCTTTTTTCCTTTGTCTCCATTATAATATAGCAATCAACGCCGATGAATAATTCCGTGGGGTGAAACGCGAAAATCTTGGAAGATTTCCATCCCTCCGTTTATTTTTCCACGCCTATTTCTGGATATCGCGACGCTTTGCAGGAGGCGTAATTGCATCTGCGATTACGCGCTCTCGCGGCTCACCTTCGTCCGTACATTTCCATCCCTCGGTCTTTATTGTTCTTCCCACCCCCACTATTTTTTTTTTCTTTGCAGCGGACACATGAATAATGCCGCTCTAATGATCCAAATTAAATCTACAGGCGTGTATCGCAAATAACATATAATGGCCTGCGGCGCTGATGAATAATTCCGGGGGGTGAGGCGCGAAAATCTCGGGAGGCGCAGAGAAGCCGGGGACGGCGATGACGATGGATTTCTTCGACAGTCGGTACTTTAGCATCAACAAAAGGCTGCTGAGGTGCTTGGGTCTGTGGCCCTACCAGAGTCGCCTGGCGAAGATACTCATAAGGTCGCTGTTCGGACTGCTTACGATTGCGTTCTGCACCCCGCACGTGAGTACCGAGTTGCTCGATCTTGCGACGAATCAGACGTTTCTCCGTTTGCGACTCTTCTATACAAACTTCGTTTTCAAGCTGTTTCTGTAAAATCTGTATAAACGAGAGTAGCCTTAAGTAACCATTACTTTTTCCAATGAATTTCTGTTAATTTGTGAGTGGAACGGGTTGCAATGAAAATTGGCGTCAGTTATTGTTCAATTTGGAAGTGAATCCGTGATTGTCCCAGTGAATCATTTACTTTTTATCATAGACCAAGTTTCGATGAGTTATGTCACCATCTTCAGCTTTGAATTATAAAGTGTGGTTTGACCAACGCATCAGAAGAACAATTGCGTATTCACTTCCAAACAGAGTTGAGATATGTTCATGATTTTAAATTATTATTGAAATATTTATTTGATTAATAAACGAAAAATAACGGATATGATATTTTGGTTTATTATTGCATCTTTTATTAACATTCGCAGTTTATAACTTTATTTGTGTACTCGGGTGTGGATACGAATAAACTGATACAGGGTGTAGCAACCGTATTTTACTTAATAGGAACATGTTTAAAAATGTTCATGTCCATCATTACGGAAGACAAGGTAATTTTCATGAGAAAAACATCGATGAGCGATTATGTGGTAATCACTGGCAAATGCTCGTAAATTGTTTTGTAGATCCAAAGGATGTACGAGAACATTGCCCAAAATTGGAAAATGATAGATGACGAGGCGGAAATAAAAATACTCCTTAAGCACTCCAGGACCGGAAGATTTTTGACGATTGCTTACATGTGTGCGTCCTCAGTGGTAGTAAATTGAAATTTTATCACGTTAGAGTATAAATAATTTTTTTCTTTCGCTATAAATTTTATGTTTCCTTGAACTCATAGAGATTTCATAATCCAACAACAGCACTAATGATTCCCCGATTTAATCATTCTTTAGCAACTCTGTTCTCTTGAAAAATCCCATCAAAAACCTCCTGAACCTATGTGTGAACCTATTTGTATGTTTTGTATGAATTTTATAAATAAAAGGTACCATTAGATTCAGTCACATTGACTTGGTATTCTACCCTTAATTTTACAAAACTTTCTGACAAAAATTGTAGGAGACATTATAGTTTGTATCATTTAAATGTGTACCGTGAACTTTGCATTTTAGCTTACATGTTCTCGGCGCTGATTGCGTTCATTACCATGCCAATGCTACCGTTGCTGATCGACAAAATCGACCCCCTCAACGAGTCTCGACCGTTGATCTTCATTTTAAACGGCGAGTACCTCGTGGATCCTTACGCACACTACAAAAAGATTTACGTATTCGAAAGTTTGACCTGCATTATGACGGTTTTAATCTTCAGTACCGCTGATTCCACTTACGCTGTTTGCGTGCAACAGTGCATTGCTCTGATGGACGTCGTTAAGTAAGTTGAACTTTTCTGCGGATAAGAGTGTATATAGCTAAGTAAAAAAGTTATCTCATATGTATTTTCAAACAAACAACACCGTACCTTTCTAGAAAACGCCTGAACATGACAAAGTACGTGATTAAACAATCAGAGATCTCTCGGATTAGGGAAAGGGATGCTGCTCATAGTGCAATCATACAGACTATCCAGTTTCACCAGAAGGCAATAGAGTTAGATACTTGAATATTCGATATTTTATAATAATAAGTATAAATCAGTTCACCTGATAAATCTGAAATAACATTTTAGCTTTGCGAACGTCCTGGAAGCAACTTACGCCATAAACTTTTTAGTTATAATATCCGTTACCGCGACGATACTAAGCGTTGGCTCAGCCGTAGTAAGTGCAATTGTGTTTACATAAAAAAAGAGTAAGGTATAGTGAAACAGAATTAATGGACCACCAGGTGGTATCTGATGGCTAAAAGGGGTTGCAAATCAAGGTTCACCTGGTTCTGACCATTGTACCCTGCTCTCCCTTAGGTTTTTACAATAAGTAGACAACATTTTAATTTATTTTTCTATAACAATTTATGAAATATAAGCGTTGGTTTTTTAGATTATAATGAACATGAACCGTCCTATGGAAGTTCTTAGGTACACTATGATATACATAGGTCTAATGATTCATATGCTCTACCTGAGTTGGCCAGGACAACAAATGATTGACGTTAGCGAGGGCCTTTTGAATGTCACGTGAGTTTAATTTGCAACGAAGAGTTAATTAACTGTATAATTTACAATTATTGTTCACTTGTTCTTGGGAAGGTATGACAATAAGTGGTACGAATTTTCCCTAAAGACCCAGAAAATGTTAAAGTTCATGATGATGAGGTGTAAGGAGCCGTGCCAATTAACAGCTGGAGGGATATACGTGATGAACGTTGCAAATTGTGGAGCTGTAATTATCATTGTGTTATTTTGTAAAAGAAAATTTATTTAAACGCGCGTATCTCATAAATTAAACTATAATCTTCTTTTAGATTCTAAAAACATCCCTATCTTACATTACGGTGTTTGCATCAATGGTGTAAATTAGAAGATAGATATTTTTTAAAAACGTAAATATTTCAGTTTTTTTTACGAATTTCTTTCAATTACATTTTCAAATGATTTTTGTGGTATTTCAGGTTTTTAGTGGACGCAACAAATTTCAATGAAAACGATATTTTTAAATATATTTATTTTTAAATAAATAAATCTATGAATTTAGAAAAATTTGAATTTATACTCATTCAAAAAACTGCGGGTTATTTAAACAGTCTCGCTAACATTACAAATTTAACTTGATTTACCGACCTGCATCATTCTCTTTTACCGACTGATTCAATACACCAATATTATATCTGTATATATTATTTCGCATTTCGTTATACACTGTTTTGATCCAGCAGATGACTAACCTTGTCATGATAGTTCATTACTCCCATAAAAATATTGCCATTGAGAACTTATCAATCGCATTTCACAAGTTGTGTGTAAGTAGAATTTTATTGTTTAAAGATTTCTGATTAAAATTCATAAATAGACATCGTTTCTGCACCTTCAAGAACAATACTTAATGTAACAGAAGGTTATGTTTGGCAATACATTTGTTTTTAAATAACGATCCTATATCTAAGTAAACAAGTACTGTGTTTATTGGTGTACTTAGATATTTTTCTACTGATAGAGTTTATTCAAATCTAAATCCAAGTAATATTTACATGGATTTACATTAATATAAGCAAAAGACACAACACTTGATTTAGACAACACCTATTGCCTGCTAATCTTGTTCATAAATTGTCAATTTTAGCTGATATTGGATTAAAATGTCACCAGAACCAACACCAGAACTAGTAGATGATTTGAACACTTCAAACATAAATGTTGATATGATAAATGCACATGAATCTGACAGTGAGGATGAAGATGTTGGAATGACAGGATATATGCCGCTTTCCCAGATTCCAATTGAAGGAGAACCTTTAGAAGATGATGATGAGGATGAGGAGGTTTGTTGATTAACTTGATCTTTTGGATATTTTAACTATTAAGACTTTTACATTTATCAAATGTATATATTTTAATTGTTAGGATTTTGAATGGAGCTCAGCTCCCACAGAAACCGAGCAAAATGTACCAGAGAATGGTGCATTAGGATCCGAAGTACCCCCAGAAACATTAGAAGTGTGGTCTTCATCGTGCAATCCATCGAACATTGATCTGGATGCCGAAAAAATTAATCAAGTTAAATCAGTAATGGCCTCTTTTACATTGCCAAGTACAGCGATACCAGAATGGGCCAGTTCCATATCAGAGGAGCAGTGGAAGGAGCAACTTATTCATCGAATAAAAGAGATTCAGAAAGATGCAAAGTGAAATACGAATTTCTTTCATAAATATGTACATAAGTATTTTTGTTAATGAAACTAAGAGATTATTTTTACGGTTGAAACAGAATGTGAACTTTAGCATGCTATTGTGATGATAAATAATTTAACTATTTGTTATGGAAATCTAGCAATTAGAATCTAGGATTGTGACATTAAAAGGCATTCATTTTTAAGACTTAGATATAAAGTAGCTTTTATTTTAAATATTTAACGAATGAATATTTTAGAAATATTTCATTCATTAAACGTTATTCAGAAAAACGTAATAGAAACTCCATTTTCATATAAATAAAACTGTTTAAAATAGTCAACTGTCTTTCACTATAAAACCTTTTACAAATTATAAGTATAATTTAAATAGATTCGCTTTAATTTAACCACTTTAAAATAACTTAATATATAAAGAGTTAACATTTCCTTTAAATTTACCTTATTTCCTTTCAGTTGGCAGATCTCATCTAATTCTCCAGTCTTCGGCATGCTTTCTAATCTTTCATTTTTTGATAGAAAATTCAACTTGCACAGACGCCTTTACGCATCTCGATGACATTGGTACAATTTACTTATCCTTAATATAGCAATGCCGCTTTTTATCCTTACTAATTTCAGGAGTATCTGAAATAAATTAATTTCTCTAAGAATATTGTACAAATGACTTTACTGTCTAAGGAACTTTACCGCTACAATATGTGTTACTCCCGGGTGCGTTCATCCGGTTCGCTTCGTCAATCTTCAGAAGTCTGGAGGTTTGCCTACCCGTTATTCCCCACATAGGCTGTCAGTGTCCTTGACCACCATCAGGAGATGGTTGCAATGTACAGGTAGAAGGAAAATTAGTGTTTAAACTGCTACGACTTGCCAGATCTTTCGGTCTTTGGATGATACTCTCCAGGAAGCAGGGTAGTTGCGATTTGGTTTGCCGCCAAAGTTAGCACCTTTCTCTTTCATTACTCATCTACTCCACGATCCGGACGGACCTGACGGGCGCTTTCCCCACCCCTCCCACCATTTCCCTCTCTCTTCCATGTGCGCACAGGGTGACGACTTATTACGACTTATATTAAGTATAATAATACTTATTGCGCGTCGAAATAATGGAATTCCTGGAAAAGAAGAAGAAATATCGCACGAATCATTATGTTTTTTACGTATGCAAATTAGGAGGCGTAATTGCGTCCGCCACTTCGCCCTCCCGCTTTCTCATTGTCTCCACCCCCATCCCTCTGACTTTCTCGCTTTTTCTGCATAGCGGCAAACTGCGTCTCTTCGCGTAGGGGTCGTAATTGCGCTTTTTCGCTTTTCCTTTGTCTATATATTTTTATCGTCCCCGCTTTTCTCCGCTCGCTCCAACTATTTTTCTCGTGCGGATATTGCACCCTACCGCCTTAATAATTCAATTAAACACACTGGAGAATCGCAAATAGTGCGCGCATGTCATCGATCCTTCGGAATCATTCCCAGGGGTGATACGCGAAAAACTTGGGGAGCCACAGTGAGATCAAAATCGGTCGGGGCGATGGATTTCTTTGACACTCGGTACTTCAGCATCAACAAAAAGTTGCTGAGGTTCGCGGGTTTGTGGCCCTTCCAGAACCACCTTGAAAAGTTTCTCATAAAGCTGTTCTTCGGACTGCTTTGGATTCTGTTCTCCACACCCCAGGTAAGTCACATGCCGATTCACAAGCACAGACTCATTTTTGACATCATAAGGCAATATTGATATTCGCAGATTTTAAATATAATCGTATACGCGGGCGTGAATATAAACAGATTGATACAAAGTGCAGCAACCGGTCTTTACATAGTAATGGTCGGGTTAAAAATGGTCATGGCTTTCGTTACGGAGAACAAGGTATTTGTTTTTTTTATTTTCATTTCAGAAAACATCAATATAACATGATGTGGTAGTGTCAATTTGCAGTTTCAAAGTATGTACGAACACATTGCTCAAAATTGGATCATGATAGTGGACGAAGAGGACGTAAGAATACTCCTCAAGAATTCCGAATTCGGAAGATTTTTGACGATCGGTTACATGTGTGGGTTCTCATTGATAAAAGAAAACTACGCGGGATGTATTCTAGTGAATATTAAATGGACATCGTATGTAAACTTTGTATTTTAGCTTACATGTTCCCGGCGATGTCGTTGTTCATCTCCATGCCGGTGATTCCGCTGCTGTTGGACAGAATCGCCCCCCTCAACGAGTCTCGACCATTGATCTTCATTTTAGAGGGCGAGTACCTCGTGGACCGCTACGAGCACTACAAAAAGATTTACGCTTTCGAAAGTTTCACCTGCATCATGACCGTTTTCGTCTTCTGCTCAGCCGACTCCGCATACGCTGTCTGCGTGCAGCAGTGCGTCGGTCTCATGGAGGTCGTCAAGTAAGTTCAATCGGTTTTTTCTCTCTGAACTATTAAGGTAAAAGAAGTGAAGAAGCTACTCGATTTAATTGCAAAGTGCAATCGTGAGAAGAAATATAGTAGTTTCCTGTATGTCAAGTAAGTTGAACTACAATTCAACACCTGCGGATGCTTTCTGCTCTTTTATTCTGTAGAATGTACACTCCAAATTTGAATGAACTGAAAAAGTTGATGAGGTTCCAAAGGTGTTCCAATTGAATTTCGGAATGGCTCACTTTTTTAGAAACAAACAATCATTGTTGTGGTCCAATTGTTTAACAATATTTTCAGGGTGCGTCTGGATACAACGAAGCATAAAATCAAACCGGCAGAGCTTTCTAGGACTCAGGAAACGGAAACTACTCACAATTCAATCGTACAAACTATACGATTCCATCAGAAGGCAATAAAGTCAGATACTTAAATGATCATTATTTTTAATAATAAATGGACTAAATTGATTTAACCCCTAAATGTGAAATAACATTGTAGTTTTGCAAACGTTCTGGAATCTACCTACACCATAACTTATTTAATTGTTATAGGCCTTAACGGGATAATTATAAGTCTTACCTCAGCTGTTGTAAGTACACTTTTGTTTAATTTTGCAATTAAAGTGAATTTACTTATCTATCAATACAAACGTCGTTATTTTAGATTGTAATGAACTTCACCCGCCCTATGGAAGTTTTTAGGTTCATTTTGCCGTACGTAGGTCTGTTGGTTCATTTATTGTTTCTTGGTTGGACGGGACAACAAATAATCGATGCTAGTGAGAATCTTCGGATTTACACGTGAGCTTAATTTTTATTTTGAAAATTATATTAATCACTCAAGTTTACTGCAGTATAGTCAACCATTTATTCTTCGATAGATACAACGCTAAATGGTACAATTATTCTATAAAGTCTCAGAAAATTTTACAGTTTATGATGATGAGGTGTATGATACCGTGTCAGCTGACGGCCGGAGGGATATGCGTATTAAACATAGAAAATTTTGGATATGTAACTACTATTAAGATATTTTATCACAGAATTAAATTTAGCGAAACACGCCTCAAACAAACTCGTAATTTTTTAGGTTCTAAAAACATCCTTATCCTACATTACTGTCTTCGTATCAATGCTGTAAACTATTAGATCGAAGATGATACTAAAAAAGAAAGATATTTTTATTTATTACATGCAGGTAGATTTTTTAATTATATTTTTCAACAACTATTGGCATTTCAGGTATTCATATTTAAACAAATTTAAATGAAAAACAAAGTGAAAGCTGCTAATGTACAAGTAGAGGAGTAGATGAATAAAATTATAAGACACTAAATAATTTTCGGTTAGTTGGTTTACCGCCGAACTTCGCACCTTTTCATTTCGTTTCTTTTGCAACTCACTGATCTATAGGCGGACCTGACTGCCGACGCTTTCCCCACCCATCGTGTCATTTACCTTTTCTCTTCGAAGTGCGCACACGACGACGGCGTTCCGTAGGGATTATTATAATATTAACGCTTTCCCGGTATCGACATAATGGATTTATTAGAAAAGATAAAGCAATTGCGAGGAATATCCGCACCGACTTTTCTCATTTTTACGTATGCAAATTAGCGGCTGTAATTGCACCTGCGACTTCGCCTTTCCGCTTTCCCTTTGTCACCACCTCCATCCCTCCGACTTTCTCGCTATTTTTGCATAGCGGCAGACTGCACCGCTCCGCTCGGCCGAAGTACCTGCGATTACGCATTTTCGCTTTTTCTTTGTCTCTATTTTTATGCCCCAAGCTTCCTCGCTCACTCCACTCCCTTTTTCTCGCTCCGGGCGCGGGTATCGCACCGTGACGATTTAATAATTCAATTAAGCCTATTGGCGAAACGCAAATAGCGCGCGTATGTCATATCGACGCTGCTGAATAATTCCTGAGGGTGAAACGCGAAATACTCGGGGAGCCGCAGAGACGCAAGAGACGGCCGAGGCGATGGATTTCTTCGACAGCCGGTACTTCAATATCAACAAAAGGATGCTGAGGTGCATGGGTTTGTGGCCCTACCAGAAACGCATCGAGAAGATCCTCATAAGGCCGCCTTTCATATCTTGTTTGTTGTTGTTCTCTGTACCGCAAGTAAGTATATAAGGTATTTATTGCACTTATCGTATCAGCCGAATTTTAATTTCTTCTAATCTTTAACATTGCTTTTTTTTAATTTATTCCTGTAAAATTCATTAAGAAGCAGATTTTTTTAAATAAATTTCTTTCATATTATGTAAAATAGAATATTTGTGCAACGATTTATCAATCATTGCTTATATAGTAAATAATCATCATCATCTTATCATTGTTTATTAAGTAAATTTTATTAATAAACAAATAATACGTTTTATTAATACGCAGATTTTAAATATAATTGTGTACACGGGTGTGGATTTAAGTAGGGTAATGCAAGCTACAGCAGTCTTATTTTATATAATAATGGTAACTTTAAAAACGATTATGGCTATAATTTCAGAAGACAAGGTAAGCATTTGTTTTTTCATTTACACCAAAAAGAACATTGATATATAATGAATTGGATCTATTTGTAGTTCCGAAATATGTATGAATGCACTGCTCAAAATTGGAGAATTATAAAGGAGGAAGAGGACGTAAAAATACTCCTTAGGAATTCCGAATTCGGAAGATTTTTGACGATCGGTTACATGTGTGGGTTGTCGTTGATAAAAAATTACAGAACATCCATTTGGTAAATGGATTATACGAATAGCTTGGTCTTTGTCTTTCAGCTTACATGTTCTCAGCGCTGATTGCATTCATCACGATGCCAATGCTACCGATGCTGATCGACATAATCGACCCACTTAACGAGTCTCGGCCACGGATTTTCATATTAGAGGGCGAATACCTCGTGGATCGTTTCGAGAACTACAATAGGATTTATGCCTTCGAATTATTTGTGTGCGCTATGACTGTTGTGGTATTCAGTACGGTCGACTCCACCTACGCTGTTTGCGTGCAACAGTGCATTGCTCTGGTGGACATAGTCAAGTAAGTTGAAATTCAACTTTACGATCAAATTGAATTTCAATTTGATTGTAAAAAGATACCAAATTTATTTCAGTACGGTTCACTTTTCACGCGAATCTAACAGTTTCCCTGCACTGTTTTACAAGATTCTTTGGATTTTAAATAAATAGTAATTGTTGCGAATTTGCGATTTCATTTAACGATCTTTTCAGGCTGCATCTGGATACAACGAGAAATACAATTAAAAAGCCGTTTTCTGAGCATCGGGAAAGGGAAGCTGCACACGATTTAATTATACGGGCTATACAGTTGCATCAGAAGGCAATAGAGTCTGATATCTAAATTATTATTTTCAACAGCAAATGTAATTTGGTTTATCCCATAAATATGACGTAACATTTTAGCTTCGCGAACGTCTTAGAATCTACGTACACCGGAACCTATTTAGTCGCAATATGCCTTAACGCGATAATCCTGAGCGTCGGATCAACCGTTGTAGGTGCACTTACTTGTGCTTATATAAAATTTCAATTTGCTTCATCAATAAATGCAATGGAGACGTCGATTTTTTAGATTATATTGAACCTGCATCGTCCCATGGAAGCCCTTAGGTTCGTTCTGATATTCATAGGTCTGATGATTCACTTATTTTATCTGGCTTGGATGGGACAACAAATGATCGATGCTGGTGATGATCTTCTGAGCCACACGTGCGCAATTAATTTTCATTTCTTAAACTTCTAACCAGTTGAGTTGGCTAGGTAGCTGGCATTGTAGCTAATGGTTTATTTATTCTTTGATAGGCATAGCGGTAACTGGTACAAATTTTCCGTAAAGACCCAGAAAATTTTACAATTTATGATGATGAGGTGTAAGGTGCCGTGTCAGTTAACAGCAGGAGGAATATGTGTACTGAATGTTGAAAATTTTGGTTCGGTAATTGGCGTTTGAATATTATATAAAAGAAATTAATTTTAACTAGGCACACTAAGTTATACTCTTCCAGGTTTTAAGCAAATTTATAATCTTTCAGGTTTTAAAAACGTCCTTATCCTACATTACTGTGTTTGCATCAATGTTGTAAACAAGCAGATAGATGATGCTACTAAAATTCAAAGACATTTCCATTTTTTACAAAATGGGAAAAGCAATGTGGGAGGTTTTACTATAGTAGTGGAGTAGGTGAATTAAAGAACAAGGCACTAAATAATTTTCTATACCTGCATGTCAACCTTTCATAAGTTGCCTCCATACACCACATGACTTTGTTATAACTTTCAGCCAGGAGAATAGTGCCTCAGCTCGGGATTAGACACTCGAATTAATAGCTCACGTAATTTAGACAACCGACGGAAAAGTATTCTTTCGGAAATAAAATGTGTTGTAGCAAATAAATATGATGTGCAATAAAATAATGTTTTATTAATACATTCACAGTTTTAAAAGGAAACGAATATTTTGATAATGGTACTTTCATTGAACATTTGATAATTTCAGATAAAACACAGTAGAAATTCCATTTTTTTCACTTAAAATATGCAGCTGCTTTAGTTTTCGCAGCATTTTACAAGAAAATATTGATTCTTTACAACACTTTATAAAAATGATTCTTTTTTTGACGTATATTTATATAAAGAGTAACAGTCTAAAATATATATTCGAAGGTTTAATTCGCAACCAATAAAAGTCAAACATTTTTTCGACTTTCACTGATTTTTTTACATTTCTGTCTACAGTACTTACTTATAAAAGCACAGTGTCAGTCGTAAGTCTTAAACCTTACGCGTTAAAAATTTATTTGTATACTGCATGTTGTACTTTCGGCGTCACCAGTGACACAGGTTGAAAGTGCATGAATCGCAATAATCCGTGCACAAAATACTTTATCTAGACTAAAGCGGATATGAAACTATTCAATTCGTAGTGCTAAACTATGTTAAATAAAAAAAAATTATGTTATTTATCGTTACTTTAGTACATCATATCAAAGCTTTCAAGTGAAAAATTGAAAACTAAGATTAAACTCGTATGAAAATTTATCTAGATCAATTTTAAATTTGAAAGCTTCAAAATAACTCTGTTTAAATATAAAATAAGTTAACGACTAAAGTGACAGGAAGCGTTCCACGCTTCTTTTTTAATTTTCCCCCGTCTATTTACCCAGTAGAAATAAATTTCTGTCTTTGATGTGCATTTCATTCTAGCTCTCCTCTCTTTAGCAGACTTCCTTTCATCTTTGGCATACTTCATCTTTCGTTTTTTTGGTTAAAAATTCGTCTTACACAGGCAGTACAAACATTTTGTACAAATGTTAATTGAACAGGTGTAATTCAGCAAGTCTCTACAGGTTGTACTCCGCCTTTATCTCGGCGGCTTTGGTGGGATTGAGCTTCATCCTTAACGTGGCAATGTCGTCCTCTATCCTGACCAATTTTCGGAATTTCTGAAATAAATTACATCAGATTTTAAGTAAAATTAATCGTTTGTTTACTGGAAATGAAGAATTGAGCAGGACCTACCTCAGATGCGGTTCCGGGTGTGGTGTACCACAAGTAAATCGCGTAGCCGGGTATGCACAGCATAGAGGAGAGTCCACTGAGCCAGCCTAGCACGTGGCACCACCAAGGATACTCGTAATCGAGGTATTTCACCGGTACAAATTTCACTAAGTTAAATATGAAGACACCCTAAAAATAATTTGAATGTTATTACAAAATTTTAAAACATTTTTTTCTTAAACTATACTTTAGACGTATGTAAAAGAAGTGAAAAGAAAGAGAAGCCACTCAAAGCGGTCTAAAAGGGACCATCAAAATTCAAATTTCAAAGTGGTTTTTCTTTCTTTCAAATTATGATATACAAATTGCTATTTTTCTTTTACATTAAAATTACAATCATTTTTGTCCTTTCATTTTTTTCAAAGTCGCTTTCGTTGTACGATAAAAAAATGTATGCGTAATAAAGATGTGCTTTGAATAGGATTCATCCAGAGGTACATAAGCGAAGTTCGTTCTCTTCTAATGGATCGTACGATACGTACTATGCAAATAGCCGGTGTGGTGACGGTCCAGCAAATCTTCCACCAGAAGCACGGATAATAGCCGATCATGTCACGTATGCCGTCGTAGAAGCGATTAACTCCGAAGGCCCAGGCAACCGAGATACACTCGAAGAACATCAGGAAGAGCAGCACGAAGCCGCTCACGGAGTATGAGTCAAGCAGTTGGAAGACGTACATGCCGCCCTGTCAACGTTACCCGCACAATTAACAATTTTTTAATTTAAAGTAGCTGCAATCATCGCTGACGATTCGTGTCATCATCATTTTTTTTTATGTTAAATGATCGATGTGTAAGTAATAGAGTGTTTGGGGTGAGATTTAGGGCGAACTTACTTCCGTGACACACGAGAGGCCGACGATGTAGGAAAGGAAGCAGACGATGGCGATGAAAATCTCCTTTCTTTTTCTCAACAAGCGCGGCCACTCGTCCACCGCCGCGGTGATGAAGCCTTCCACTGTACAAAACTTGAAAAACATTTACGATCTTTATTACGCGTGACACTAATGCTTTTACTTTATGTGATTTTCAGGAAAAATTTAGTTGCGTTTGCAAAGTTTTAATTGTCAATTAAGAGATTGTAATAGTTTTTTTCATTACGACTGATTTGAATGCTTAAGCTCTTGATTTACATGAAATTACGCCGAGGCGCGTTGCACCGAATTCTGATTACACGCGAACTTAAGCTGAGCGTCTGAATGAAAAAAGTAGTAGAGCGTACCTACTTTTTTTAGTAGTTATGTAACGTCTCTTCCGAAAATTTAAATACAACGTGCATTTTTTTTAAAGTAAATAGAAGCATGCGGTTTAATTTTATTAAAACTTGTTTGTTATTAATATGGTTTTAGAAAAACCAGTGCAGAGTAAGACCAATTCACTAATTCTCAATGAATTTTCAATGATTTATCAGAATTTGCACTGAAATGTCAGAAACTATTGGTTCAATTGAACAAAATTGTGAACATACTTCTAGATTCATAATTTTTTTCTGATAGGTCTTCGATAAATAATCGTGTATACGAATTTCTTTTTTTCTCAATTCAATGTTTACCCAACGGTGACTATAATTGCAATGAATTTTTACTTCCTGAATAAATATTACATTGAAAAAGTGTCAGTCGAATATTCTTTCAGTCTACAATAAAATATTTCGTATGAACCCAATAATTTTCTTAAACGACTAAAATCCATTTGAAACTTCCAGCAAACTCTCCAGAAAGTTCTTCGCCGTTCGCATTCGCAAAGAAGAATAAACTCTTACCTGACTGTCGAGTCCAATGAGCAGGAGCATGAAGAAGAACAGGCACGACCAGACGGGCGCGCCGGGCAGTTGCAGAACGGCCGACGGGTAGACGAGGAACGCCAAACCGGGACCTGCGCCGAATGTTAACAGACCCCAGGCACGCGTTAAGCCAGAACAATACGCGAAACGATAAAAAAAAGGAGAGAGAGAGAGAAAAAAAGGGGAGCGATTGCGTCATACCCGAGGCGGCGACGTCGGCGACGGGTTTCTGCTGCTCGTGCGCCATGAAGCCGACGACCGAGAAGATGACCACTCCGCTCAGCATGCTCGTGCAGGAATTCACGGTGCACACGATCAGGGCGTCCCTTTTTTATTCATCGTCGAGAGAGGAATGCAAAACGATTCGGAGTGATTTAAGTGTTTACGATTCTCTTTTGTAGATGGGTGAGCGATGCGCTGCTTGCTACTTACTTGTATACGTTGTTGTTGAATTTGTTGTAGCTGCCCAAGGCTACCAGCGCGCCCAGGCCCAAGGCGTAGGAGAAGAAGATCTGGGTTACCGCGTCGATCCAGACCTAAATTTTATTTTAGATAATAGATTATTATGTCTTTGTTAAAAGAGGAAAATATTAATTTCCACTCAATTTTTCATTAAATTTAAGAACTGGTTCTGGATTAATTATTTTAATGCAGGTAAAGCGTTAACTAATCGTAATTAACAATATTTATGACGGTAATTTATAATTCTTCTTGAATTAAAATAATGCGTAATTACTATATAATACAAAAGTGCCTCTAAATAAGCTGTGAAATAAAAAAAATCTTTAAATTTTAATTTGAGCTTCAAAAGAAACAATTCAAATTTAATTTTCCATAGTATACAATCGTAAAACTAATGTTTTAATGACGAGCGAATGAAAAAAGACGCTCGCTAAATAGCTTAAAAAGTAGATTATCCAATGATTGGAAGCACGAGACGCGACACGATCAAATTATCGCGGGCCGGAGCATACAAGTACCTCGGGCTCGCCCAATTTCGAGAGATTAGGGGTCGCATAGTATTTGAGTCCCTCCATGGCGCCCGGAAGTGTCAGGCCTCGCACCAGCAGCACCACGAGCAGGCAGTAGGGGAACAGCGCCGTGAAGTAGACGACCTGGAATCATCCCCGGGTTCAAATTGACGTCGCTTTGCATTGGCTTCGCCATGTCTAGACTACACTCATCGCAAAATTTTCCCTCGCATTAAGGTGGGATCGTTGCGTTGATTTTGAATGGACAAGTTATTGGCGGTGATTACGATCGTGCGGAGATGTTAATGAAGTGTGGGGAAGGAAATTTCTGAGGAAGTTGGTGGGTACGGCTGTGGGTCTAAGTGATTCAATGACTCGGAGACAATTACTTTTCCCGTCCACTTGACCCCTTTCCAAATGCAGAAGTAACACATTATCCAAACGATCGCCAGGGTGCCGGCCAGTTCCCACCGTATGCCGCCGACTTCGTCGATCCCGCTCGAAATCTGGAGAGTTCGTCTCCTGTCGTGCAAAGTTAATCATTAATAATAGTTTGTAAAATCAAGTAATTACTTTTTTTTACTAAAAATTCTTATAACTACTAATTTAGATAACAGAAGAATATAAATGTGAATTTTAATTTATCAAATGGTTGATTTGTATCTAAATATTCAGGTGTCAATCTGAGATATTTGCAATCCATATTTTTGTTCAGAGGACAAATCAAAGTTTTACATATAGAGATTCTAAGAATTAATGCAATGAAAACTGCATTTATGACTTTGATTTGTCCATTCAACGTAGGAATTGCTTACAATTATCTGAGACTGATAATTAATTTAAAAGAATCAGAGGCTTTAAAAGCAGTAATAAAAAAATAACGAAAATTTTAACAATTCCAAACTAATACCGAGAAACTAATCGAGATCTATTTTAACCGCAAGCCAGTGCGATTGATTTATCCGAGGCGAGATATTTAATCAAAACTTACTCCCAGAATTCCTTGACAGGATCTTTGAGGAGCTTGTGGCTTAAGTTTCCGATTGGAGTCGAGCACATCGTGTCCATGCCCCTGCTCGACCAGCACTTGGTCGTCAAACGCTCCGACGGAGTTATGCAGTATTTCGTGTTCCACGAGTTTTCGCATGTTCTCCACGGAACATCTGGCCGTCATTAAGAAAGTTATTGATTAGTAGCCGAGCTGCGCTCGAATCTTACCTACTGCACAGCCCACTGAATCCGACGAACTTTGTATAAGGTACTGTTTCAGTTGATTGGATTAGTAATTTAATATTCTACACGAGATATACGTTTATTATCTTGTTAAAGCAGAGTTAATTAGTTGTTATTTATAGGTTTTCATTAAAATGTGTACTTTAATGGTAACTTTCAAATTTTTATCTAAACGAAATATCGAAACATGTAAGAAGTTGGTAAAATTAATAAAATCAATTGACGTTAAATAAATAACCAAGACACTATAAATTAATTAAACTCTATTTTCGTTTAAAAAAAAGGAAAATAAACAAATGGGATCATACGTTAAGAAGAAGCGGATACTATCAATCGATTAAACGATCTACCGATCGATCGATCGATTCCCGAACCCGTATTCGATAAATTCACCGTAAAATGTGTACAGCAACCGAGCGTTCCTCAACGGTTCGAGTTGCTCGTGCAACAGTCGACAAAAGGCTTGGCGCGCCTCTTAAAATTCACCGTGCCGCGCTCGTCAATATCTTCGCGCGACGTACATCGCTCCGGCTGCCGCGAATTCCCCGCGAAAGCGAGCGACCCCGAGTCCGCCAAGGCTCTCCTTCCTCCTTCGCTCGTCTCGTGTTCCCCGGCGGCGTACGCGCGTTAGAACGCGTCGCTTTTTTTTTGACTAATCGAGCGAAGAAGCGACTCACCCGAGCGGAGGGACACCAAGAAGTAGAAGAGGGCCCACGCCAGAATGATAATGTAGTAGATGTTCGTCCAGCAGGACAGGACACACGTCGCATATCCAATTCCTGAAAAAAAATGATGGACCTTTTTTTTTCTTTTCGTACGACGTTGCTGCGGTGTTAGATTTCTATTGGGGATCTCTTATTCTCTTTTCGGGCACAGGATCATTTGGAATGTGGAATTTTTTGATCGGAAGTATTGTTAACCCACGCGGGGTATTAAAGCCTGAGAATTATTATACCGAAGAGATAAAAATGAGTGTCAATTCGGTCATTTTTTCAGGCATCTGTTTGTCTTAAACAGTCTTGATTCCTCAAATTTTTAATGATTTAGAAATAATGTGAATTTTAAAAATTTGAATAAAACAGCGGAATTAGATTATTACGAAAGATGTTATTGCTTAAACAATATATAACTTGATTAAAATTATAACAAAAGAACCAATGACGTAAGATTCCTGTTAAATAATTTAGTTTCTAATCGTGTATCCTATGTTACATCGTTTGTAATGACTAAAGGACATTTAAATTCTAGAAAACCGAGCTCTGATCAGAATACCCAATTCACAAAAAATCCTCCATCAATCGCTTAACAATCAATCGTCCCAATCTTAAATCACTTATCGTTAAATAATGAATAATCTCAATACTGCATTTCTACTTCATTTCCACAGGAAAAGTACATCAATGGAATTCGATTCAACAAACGATAAAAAAAAGGAGCGATCGATGCCTACCTTTAAAGATGGGAGCTATTTTAAATACGCCGAGGCCTCCGATGGTCATCATCTGTCCTAAGGCCAATTCCATTAAGAACATCGGCACCCCAGCCAGTGCCAGCGCTATGAAGTACGGAACCATGAATGCTCCGCCGCCGTTCTTGTAACACAGGTACGGAAATCGCCACAGGTTGCCCAGGCCTATCGCCAGGCCCACCACCGACAGGATGAATTCGATCTTTAATAAAAACGTATCGTTAAATTTTCTCTCACATTTCTTTTTATCAGGGGGTAACAATCTTACGAAAATTTGTTTCTTTTTTTTTCGTTCGTTTTGTATGCGGGATACCAGTGCTGAGTCAGCGGTGATTTCCGTGAAAATGATTCACCTGTCTGCGTATCAAATACGTGGATTTGGTCGATGTAGAGGCTTCTTAAGGATCGTAAATCTTGGGGAGCATCGCTTTTGAATTGTGATTTGATTCGTTAATTCTCTCAATGCTCGAGAAAACTTAAAAAAACGTTTACTTAGCGTAAACTTCCAAATTTTCTAATTCAGTAAATCCGCAATAGCAGTTTTAAGATGTGACCTACTTCATCTTTCATTAAACATTAAAAAAATCTTCCACGCAAATTACATCTAACATCCCCAAATCCATTCGCAAAATCAACAATAAGAAGAAAGGAAAACTGTGAAAAGTCGAAGTAAGCATCCGAGACTGACCTTGCTGCCCCACGACCCTCGCTCCGGCAGCTCGGCCTTGACCGGCTGGTGGAACTGCTCGACCTGCTGCAGGCACTGTATCGCCTCGAAGCGGAAGTCCGCGCGGTGGCCGGGGCTCGCCCTGCCATCGGGCTCGGAGAACAGCGCCTTCAGCTCCTGCACGGGGTCCGCGTGGCCCGGCTTGTGCGGCAGCGGGCTCGTCGATCTGTCCACCCGCTGCTGCTGCTGCTCGCTCGGCTCGACGGACGAGGGCATGGCTTGTCACACTGGGCGCTGCTCCGCTCGGCTAGGCCTGCGCTGCGCTGCTCGTCTCCCTTTTCGTCGTCGCACGCACGTGCGCCCGGCCAATTCACCTCATCCTCATTACTTCGCGCCGCGGGTGGAACCTGCGACGGGGGAGCCTAGAGAGAGACGGGTAGAGATCTACATTGGATGTATCGGATTATCATATGCGCGGGGCGGCGGGGCGCGAGGTCGATACGAGGATCGATCTAGATCGGCGGAGCTCTGCTCGACGCGGGCAAGCAAGCGTATCCGGCAAAGCCCCATTTTCGCCGCTTAGCGGGACGACGCGGCGATCTTCTCCGCTTGCGGAGTTGTGACGAGCTTCGGGCTTTCATTAATGCCGGTGTGCTACTTTTGCGGAGGTTTTTTTTATGAATGGGAAGCTTTCGCCGTTGTGAAATTCATTGTCGAGTGGTTTTTCAGATTTTTACTGAGTACTATCAGAATGAAGTATATAAAAATATTCGTTGAAAAAAAGAGTTGACAAATTCCTTTTAACAAGACTGAACCAAAAAAATTCCAACGAAAATTCTTTAGCGGATCTGTATTTGAAAATCGTACTTATTGCGTCTTGCCGTGCCTGGAATTATCTACTGATTTTTATGAAATAAATTTTATTACATTTTCTTTATTTTTCTTGCTCTTCTTAGAGTAATGATCTATTAAAATATACTTTATTATAAAAAGTATAACTGCATTAAGAAGTCTTTATTTGACACATTATCACGCTTGTTGTGTCTTGCCGTACCTGGCATTATCTACTGATATTTAAAAAAATTATGAAATTTTTGTGTATTTTTCTTGCTTTAGCTCTTCTCAGAGTAGTGATCTATTAAAATATGCTTTATTATAAAAAGTATAACACGAAGTTTTTAATTGAGCTGTATTAGACACATTATCATGCTTATTGTGTCTTACCATACCTGGCATTATCTACTGATATTTAAAAATGATGAAATTTTTCTCGATTTTTCTTGCTTGCGTTTTTCATAGAGCAGTGATCTATTAAAATTTACAAAAAGTAAAATTATTTACTTTGATTACAAAAAGCAAAACGAGAAAATTTTGGTTAAAGTTGTCGCGATTGATCGGCATAAGTAGATACATCCGGGTACAGTCCGGCATCGATTTTTAATATCGGATTTGCTCGGCACCGTAGATAAATAATAAATTTCTGCGAAGCATATTGACACTTAAACTTATTTGACCTACGTACTTTTGAAATTTATAGTCTTTCTAAAAACAAAAAAAATTTTAAGGCTCAGTCCACACTCATTCACCCAAATTACTATTGCAACTCATACTACCGCGTAGCTTCTGTCATCGTAAAAAATCAAATCGAGAAATAAAATATTTCAAATAATACCTAAACAAATAAATAAAAAAAAATTATATTTCCCACCTCCTAAATACACATAATATCGACATCAACGAATCCATCCCCTCGACTCGGGTCAATAAGAAGAGTAAATATAGCAGGTCCCCACGCGGAGACGCTTAGCGGGATATCGCCGGCTCGAGGAAGAAGCGGGATAGGAAGGAGGCGTCGGCGTGTGCACGTCGATTCGGCCGAAGCGCGAAGCTACGCGCGAAGGGTCCGTCGAGCGTCGCCTCGCGCCGCTGATGATGATGGATGACGTACAACGAGCGACTTCCGGGGAAGAGCGCGGACGCTGGCGCGCGGCTAGGCCAACGTCTCTCGGCTTCCCAGCTAACCGCGACAACCTTGTCCCATATGTGTACTTAACGCTGCACCCGCGGGCTTCCCCGGAAACTGATGGACTGCCGACCGAGCGAGGTGCCCCGAAAATCAAGTCATGAGGGCACAGAGGAGGGATTCTTACATGGGAAAGGAAATTGGTCTATTTGATTGCGTTGAAATTGAATGTGATATTTGAATCCTGTGGTTAAATCTTAAAGACAGTTTTTTCAGATATTTTTGTATAGGTACTTTTATTTGGCACTGCTGAAGATTCATTCAAAATTGATAGTTTGATAAGGTATTGTTAAAAGAACAAATTAGGAGGTAATATCGCGGATTGATTAAAATGATTTTTTAGCACCTGCTCTCTCATGTTTGGTTGGTTAAAGACGAAAAATTGCGACAATTTATTGAAAAAAATTATGGTGATTTTTCCTCAAAATCTCCAATAAGATGGTATCAGGATTGCGATTTTTTTACGTAATTTTTGCAAGAAAATTCCTTTAGTATATATTAAAAGTTAAATAATATGAAATTACGTAATTTCAATTTCACGTATATATTCTCAAAAAGATCGATTGTAACAAGGAAAGCGCAATGAAGAAAAAAAAGGGAAATGAGAAAAACAAAATCTTTGCCAGGTGCAATCTTTGCAAAGTGCAATTTCGAGATTCTTTCAAGCCGTAGGTATGCAGCGCAGCTTCAACAGCGAGAATATCAATGAGGAATGGGACTCGGCGATTTTTTTCTTTTATGTCCTTTCACTCGACCGATCAAGGGTGTTACGCAAAATTTTACATACACTCAGCTTTGCTCCCGCGCTTTTATCCGCGGCGAGCGTCTTTTGTGCAGTGTCGCGACTTAAGTAGATACAGCCGTGCACGGAGTGACGAGAGGAGCGATCGAGCTGCAGACCGCGAGCGTCGGCATCTTAAGCGACGCGCGAGGACGAGATTTTCATGATGGGTACGAGATTTTTCGACGGGATGCATTTTTGCAAAGTCGCCCTGAAATCCAATGAATCCAGAATGAAGGTTTTTTTATGCGTTCGAATCCTTTGCAAGTAGGTTTATGCTGCGATCTTGTGGACATTTTTTGCAATAAAATTTTTTATTGTTTTAGGTGGATGTGGAAGAGAATAAATTATTCGGATGAACTTGGTGATCGCAATTTGCTTGTAAGAATAATATAAAAGTCGTAAATCTCTGCAGTTGATTCTTAAGTATTTTTAAAAGTTGTTATTTTTTAGTTGCTATATATTAATTAAAAAACTAATTTTCATCGTAAATCATCAATTTTTATATTACATTAAACAGCTTAAGCTTCAAAACTTCAATGTCACAGAGTTACGTCTAAACCTAGTATTTAATAACTGAAATATTTTAAAGATAAATCAAGAATAAAATTTGAAAAGTTAATTTTCACAATTACAGATGATACGCGCTTAAAATTTCCGGTCAACGACCATCGAAATTTTTCGCATTCATAGAGCTTTCCGACGAAGTCACTCGAACGTCCGACCTAATCGACCCCGACGAGTTCACTTCCGCGTGAGCGCATCTAAAACTTCGCGCGCGTACACATCCACTCCTCCGCTTGCCAAACAAAGCCAAAATCTATAAATAAACAAAACAAACCTATTCTCGAACCAGCAACCGGCAAAGTCGAAACGAAAGCCGTTACTCCGAAGTTCCTCGGAAAGCTCGGAAAGTTTACGTCGCGCACCTCGCGCTGGTACTCGACAAAATTTCTCGGACCCGGACGAAAGGAACCTCGGCCTCCACCCCCGTGTCGAACCGGACTGCCGAGGCGGCTGCTCGCGGGGACGCGCTACGAGAGCTCGGCCCGAGCGGAGGAAGGGACGCGCCGCTCGGACGAGGTACAGCGGATCGAGAGATGACCGACGAGAGGGCCGGAGGGGCGCATAAATAGGGAGAGTGGGAGGACGCTTCGACGCACGAAAAAAAGAGCGGCGTATGCTGTGCGATTAGACCCGTCGCTCCTCGCCTATCATCGGCTCTCGCGTGCTTTTTCTTTCGTATATAAAGCGAATCTTCGACTTGCGGGTGAGCCGCGGCATCTTCGCGATTCAAGCTCTGGTGTAGTCAGTACTGACGAACCACCTGCACACTTGATCAGTTTAGTCTAAGGAAGAAAAGCACGTTTCATGTTTTGTAATGCGAAAAAAGCTCGTTTCAGTTGAAGTTGCAGTTTTCAATAAAAATCTACCACCTAGAAAAACACTGTTCAGAGTTTTACTGTGAAGAAAAAAGCACACTTAAGAGAAACGTTTTGCTATAAGAATCTTGACAAAATTCGTTTTTTCGATTATTACGATTCGAAGTCCTGAGAAGTAAAAAATATACAAGAATGTCTAGTACAAAAAAGCTCACTTCTTCTCTCGAAAACTTCAAGAAATATGAATCTCTTCAGAAGAATCCACGAATTATTCTTTCTTTCATCACAACCACGTGAAGTAATCTAGTATTCGCGGAGAACCTAAACTGCGCTACTTAACGCCGAAAAACGGAAACCTTTTTTCGTTAAGAACTAAAGCTTCTCCTCGCCGTAAAAAGTACATCCAGCGAGCGGCTGGATCGGCTCGAGGAAAGAGACGCCGGCGAAGGTGGAAGACGCGGCTCGCGAGCGAGGGGATCGGCGGAGAGGAAGAGGGAGCGCTCCCTCGAGGTGACGCGCTCGCACAAGCGCACCTTCGTCTATTGGTCCATTCAACGAATTAGTGCCACGGTGTCAATCTATATTTAAGCCTCGGTGCGCGAGGCGACGACGCGGGGCCCCGCGGGCGTGTTGGGCACGCACACGAGCCGACGAGCGGACGAGCGACAACCGATCCTCCGTCGTCCTTACGGCGTATCGGGTGGACGGCGCATTGTTGACGCGGCCGGACTCGAGCTTGCGCGATTAACGCCGTAGAAGTGCCGCGGCACTGCGCTTGCGAATCGTTGCTTGGATTGAGGTTGTATTGGATGTACGGAGGGAAAAGCTCTACTATAAAAACTTCAGCAGTTGATTTTAATGTTCCGATGGAGTGGGGTTAGTGAAAAAATTTGGAAAAGCTTTTTGTAAAACTGATTGCTGCAGAATCGTCGAAGCTGGCTATATAAACAATGCAACCTGAAAGAAGAAAAAATTAAAAAAAAATGTTTTACTTTTATTTTATTTTTAATTATAAGGACTTGCTTCTGTTTGTCACTGAAATGGAGAAAAAAGTTGATGTAACGTAATAAATTGTTATTTGCAAAGTAGAACGAGGGAATTAACCTGATAAAATTATCGATTTTTTTTATAATCAGTATTACTTTATCTACTATACTATTCTTTAATGAAATTATAAAAAATAGTATAAAAAATCCGCATGATAATTTGTTTGTCCTAAGTAAATATTTTAAAATAATAATAAAGGTTTACTAGGGGTTACTCCTTTGTAAGTCAGATTAAGGAACGGCTTTTTTAATCTCAAGGACACGTATAAGAGGGCACATCAAGACGACTTAAGCTACTCAAGCGAAATGTGATTCGTGGGATTTGCTACTTGAACGACACAATCGCAATTAAGCAATTGCAAAGTATCTCACTCAAATAAATTTTTGAAACAATTTACGCCTAATGGTGATGGATTAATGTTTTACTTTTTTATTGAGTTATTACTCATGTACTAATCAAAGTGACTCATAGATTAATTTATAAAAACTAATCTACTGCTATTTGAAAACAGTGCCAATGATAAATATAATTCAAACATTGTTTATAAAATGATTGTTAAAAACTAAATTTTGTTTTAAAATGTTTATTAATTTTAAAGAAAAACGAGGAAATGAAACTGGAGTGACCTGCTCCAATTGGGAGCGATAAATCTCGGTGTATCCATTGGCGCATTATCGCGTAGCCAGGGATTATTCATGGGTAACAGAGGAGCATTGCTCATCTTTGCTGCAAACGTCGGCTGCACGGCCGCGCTCGCATTATAAGTGGCTGTAATACGCAGGTTGCATATTGGCTAATTTATGCAGAACATTTTGCGCTCGAATCGCAGCGATCATAATAATCATAGGAGATGACGATAATGCACGATAAGCTTGATGGAAATCTGTCGAGCTATTCACTTTGTGTTTGTTATTTTTTTAACAGAACCGGTGATTCACTAATTTTTCCACAAAAGCACCTTCTTGGAATCTCATTGCTTTTGTGATATTTTGGGTTTAGCGTATGCACGAAAGTGAGGCGCGTCATAAATTTTATAATACAAGTGATGCGCAATTTAAAAAACGAAATCCCTCTTTTTGATGATTTTTTTCGTATTCCACGAAATTTTTAGATCCAACTAATTTAAAATCATTGCTGCTTTAAAAAATCAAGTAAATACGAGTAAAATGAGATCGTTGACACATGCCTCAACTTATGGACACAAAGCATACACATGCGAAGAACATAAATCCCAAAGAACATAAGTAATTGTAAGAATTTAAATCATGAAAGAAGAAGGATGATGTAGGAAGAAGAAAGTAAACACAGAAGTCAGAATATCGTTTCTAATCTTTCTTTACAGCAAATATATTAGACACCTACAAATGCGAACACGGCGCAATAAAAAATAAAATAAAAAAATTTTAATTTCACTTAAAATTTAATAAAAATTTAATTTCACGTACGACTCATTTTATAATTAAAAGATTTTTTTTTTAAAAGATCTAACAAGATTTGACCAAACACTTTCAATTTCCAGAGTAGCTACTGACTACCGCCAGTCCGAGAGCCGGATTTCTGTGCGGATGAAAGGACACCGTAACGAATACGTAATAAATGCGTAAAAAAGGAGTACACGCAAATGTGGAAATACGTGAGGCGGCGATGAAAAAGACGCGCGAGTTCAAGGAAAGACTGCGCGCGCGTTTTTTCGGCACGCGACGTACGTGCCCCAAATGCGGGAGGAGCGGTACAGACGGACTCGTCGCGGAAAAAACAATTCGAACGAGACTCGCCGGGAAACGTCGCGTCCACTTAGATACGGATTTCCGCGGATTACCATACGCTGTTAATTGCTCGCGGAGGGCCGTATCCTAGCGCACGTCCGCTGCTAATTTGCGTTACGTGCAAAGTGTCGACGATTTCGTTTGGGATTCTTTAACGAAGCGGAAGAAGAAGACGGGGTTTACGTGGAAATGATGGGGGTGAGGTTGTTAGTACGATGACATTGAATTTTCCGGATTTCCGCTAGTATTTGAGTAACTTTTTTACAGAAGAATGCAAGATTTGTTTTGGAAATGATATATGCATAATATAAAAGCGATGCTCTGAATAATGCAACGCTATGAGCCTTTTAAAGTTTTAAATATTAATTTAGTAAAGAGATCAAATTTAAATTGAGAGCGGACGGTAACTTTTTCCTGCGCTGGAGTACTATTTTGAGCTCTAAATATGTAATCACATAAGAAATTTTGTGAATGATACAACGTCAGACTCAGGATTCGGCTTTCAAGCGACGCAGATGAAAACCTTGGTGAAACGAGATGTAAATTTAAGAATGAACTGGTATTGTTCTTTGAGATGACGTTAAGATGTGGAGCAAGATCCTTTAAAATAAGCATAAAAAATAAACATCTTAAGTGAAATTACTCTGTGTACTTCCATTGAAAAAACGAAACAGGTAAACAGAAACATTTGAAATAAATGAAGTAGTGGTAAATTCCTCATACAATACAATTTCTAGAATCCGTTTTGCTAACCTCACTAAAAATATAAAGGTACGATTCCACTTAAAACTGCAGCTCCTAAGAAATTTAATAAATCCATTAAATTTTTGTTAGCAAAAAAATCAGCATCATCGATTGATGGAATACATCTTTAACACCCAACAGCAAGTTTTACAAATAAACGAAGGCTACCCAGTCTTATTCTTAACCCCCCAAACAAACAATTGAACCACACTTCCAAATAATAAAAAAACAAGAATTATCCAAGTCACTGGTACGCAAACAATGTTTCCCCGCGAAATACCAAGCGCGCCGCGTGCACGTCGGCGCGGCCGCCTCCGCGGCTTTAAAAATTCATGCGCGCGCGCGCGAAGGACTCACCGGTGCGAAAAGGCCTTTGTTGCCTGGCCAGGCCGTACCTCCTCGCGATATAAGATTCGCGGCCACGTGTCGCGCGACTTCAGTCGAACGTCGGGCGGCACGGCGACGAAGGCGTCTCCGTTTTTCCGGAGAAGAGGATCGACCCGTTGGATCGATGTCCAATGATCTATTCGGTCGATTAAGATCGATTCAATTAAGATTAATCGATCGATCGATCAATTAAGATTTTCAACTATGAGCGAGTGGCTGAGGACGGCGTGGAAGCCCGCGAGCTTCGCCGACAGGAGTAGCTCAGGCGTCTGGCAGCACGTCGACACGAGTGGGTTTTCTTTCATTTTAATTCGACAGTGAGTCACGAGTTGGGGAGTGATTTCACAGTGAAAAGTCGTGGTGACAGTTTGAGAATTTTAACGGCTGTGACGTGTCAATGAAGTGCGTTAATTTTTTTTTATTGATGGTACCTAGGGTGAATTGAGAGGAGCGGTTGAGTAGGCGATGCTTTGGGAATTGTACAAGGGAAAATAACGTGATAACGTGGGGAAATAATCTGTGATGCGATATTCTTAAAACAAATTATACGATAATTGAAAGACTGTTAACGTTTCAAACATTTGAACAAAATCTGTTAAATCTTATTTAAAAAATTGGAATATTTTTTTCAGCAATTTTTCTTGTAGTAGCCGTTACATTTCTGTCAGTAATATGGTCTCTGATAAAATTCAAAGACTGGTATCGCGATCGAGCTAGGATGTTGTATTTGGCGTCAAAATTACCAGGGCCACCTACAGTTCCTTTGCTGGGCAACGCTTTGCAGTTCGCTTGTGGCCCAGACGGTGAGAAATAGTATATACGATGCAAACCATTCGCGTTATCAGAAGTTTTGTAATAATTTAAAAATAAAATAAAAATATTGCTTTATTGTTCATCGCAGAAACACTAAACAAAATAATAGAAGTCGTTGCTAACCACGAATCCCCGATGCGCTTTTGGTTGGGCCCAAAACTGTTCATTGTTTTAACGGAGCCACGAGATTATGAGGTTTGTAAAAAGGTTACTTAAAATCTGCGTAATAATTTGCAGCCATAAAAAAATCCTTAACTGCAACAGGTGATATTGAGCAGCCAGAAAGCGGCCTACAAAGATCCAATCTATCGACTCATGGCACCCTTCGTCGGCCAGGGTCTAGTAAGCGGATCTGGTAAATATTTGAAATTACATATAAAAATGACTTAAAAAATATTTTTTAATCGAGTGAACAAATGGACGTAGGCCCCCAGCACAGAAGCCACCGGAAAGTAATAATGCCGATGCTCAGCAGTAAGGCTCTGCATGAATACGTCCACCACTTCGACTTTCACAGTCACGTTTGCGCCGAAAGCTTGGAGGAAAAAGTTGGCAGCGGAGAGTTCGACATTCAGCCGTACATGAATCGCTGCACTTTCGATATGATTTTTGACACTATACTGGGGTTGCCGGGAAGCTCTCAGAAAGACGACCATAAAGAACTCGTTTATTGGACTGAAACGTTAGTATTTACTATAAGAGTTTCGACTCTGAATCACAAATTTTTTAAGAAAAATGCGAAAAAATTGTAACAATATCTTGGTATTCCTCATCTTGATGTTGTAAAATACATCATTAATTTCAAGCAAACCCACCAAACTACTTCTAACGTTAGTTTTGAATATGTAAATAATCGTTTAATTATTTTTTCAGTATGTACGAATTGATTCACTTGAGAATGATGAAAGTGTGGTTGCATCCCGACTGGCTTTTTTCCTTAAGCGGTTTGGCCAAAATGCAAGGAAAAGGACAGAAATACATTCACGATTTCATTGAAAACGTGAGTTTAATTTAATTAATTTCGTGTAATGTTGTAGAGTGTTGAAAGGTCAATTTACGCAATTTGTGCATTTCAGTCAATAGCAAGAAAAAAGAAAGAGCACTTCGCTCTAAAAAGGGGTGCAATTAGCGCCGACAGACCGAGAGTTATGTTGTTGGAGCAACTGATTGATTACGTTGTGAAAAATGACTTCATGAACGATGACGAACTCAGGGATGAAACGTATACAATATTCACTGCTGTGAGTAATCCAATCAATTTTTAAATAAACACTAACTTGTTCAAACGCTTAAAATTTAAGAGATTATTTATTTATTTTTATTTTTTATTTGTTTTGCAGGCTCAGGATACGACAGCTGTGATTAGTTCCTTTGCTTTATTGCATCTCGCAATGAATCAGGAAATTCAGGTATCTTCAAGATTAATATTAAAGACAATTTTTTTCTTATTACGATTTATTTAATACTACCATGCAAAACGATTTTTCAGGATAAAGTGCGTCAGGAGATAAAAGAAATTGTAGGTGACGAAAACGTTCAAATCGAGCATTTCTCAGAATTGAAGTATACTGAGATGGTAATTAAGGAAACCCTGAGATTATACCCAATAGCACCTCTAATGTTGCGACAATTAACAGGGGACGTAGAACTTGGTACGCGCATCTTTTTCCATTTCAATAATTAATTTTATAAAAAAATTATAAAATTACCTTTTTTCCTTGCCGCATCTTTCAGAAACTTGCACATTGCCGAAAGGGTGCTCGATAGTGATGGTGCCATTCATGACTCACAGAAGTTCAAAGTTCTGGGACAGACCCAGTGAATTCATTCCGGAGCGATTCCTACCGGAAAATTCAAACGACAGGCATCCCTACGCTTACATTCCATTCAGCGGTGGTCTTCGTGGCTGTATTGGTAAATACACTCAGAAGCAAACGACGTTTTTTTTCTTAAGGGCAAATTTATGAGAAAAGTGAACTTACGTTATCTTTGCAGGTCAAAAATTCGCGATGATGTGCTTGAAAACGCTGATCGTGCACGTCATTCGAAAATACAAACTAAGCTCGACGCAAAAGTTGGAAAATCTTCATCTTAAGACGGACATATCAGTACGATCGAGGGATCGTTACATGGTGTCCCTAACTAGAGTGTGATTGCACTCCAAACTTCGTTGTAATATAAATCATTGCATTGAAATGCGAGTTCATTGTATTAAAATCATACTTGCAGTGTGATTAGTCATTGCCTAAACTTAGATTTCTTTAAATAGTTGTTATTACGCGGAGAGAGAACCATGTAGTAGTGTTTTTTCGATGGACACTGATAATATCCACCATTCCGAAAAACTGACGAGTCCTATGTGAAAAATCCGTGAAGGGAATGCACGTACAAGAATAATATTAAGTTAAACAAAATGTATAATAACTTATAGCTTTTAATGTGTAAACATAATTCATACTTTAAAATTATAACGTTTAAGATGGTAGCACTTATTCCTAGATCAGTACTGTACAAATAAAAATTGCGTTACATCAATTTTTATAAAATTAAAATAAAAGATTCTTTACTTTATGAAATAAAAAATGAATACCTTACTTTTTAAAACAAAAGACATTAAATACAATTATTTTTGAAATTTTAATAATTTGTTTTGTGTAACAAAAGAAATATAAGGATTGGATTTTAAGGGAAGGGGTGGTGCGTATAAATAAAATTCGGCACTTCAGAGATGTACTTGCCGTTTCTCAATTTATTTAATAAATTCTTCAACTGATAATATTCTTTACATAAAAAACGCTAACTTATCGTAATTTTCATCGATAATTGTACCATACTGTAATGAAAAAAGAAAAGAAACATTGTATGATAATAGCGACGAATATACTCTTAAGATTACTCGAAAGTATACAAATGTTGAAAACATCATTTTTTGTTCTCCGTGTACCTAACCGTTTCTTGAAGAGGGGGGAGGTAATTCATTAAGATTCCTTCACGCCATAGTGATAATAAAAAAATAGCAGTATTACTGATGATAATGGCATAATTAATAAGGTAATTAATCATAGTAGTTCGCAAGAAACAGAGAAAAAAAAATGGTCGCTTACGCGCTGACATACATAATGATATATGTTTTATCTACATGTCTTGTGGTGGCGGTTAATCGTATAATCGATGAGCTCCATATTTATTTAATACAATTAATGCACAAAGAAAAACGAAACGAATATCTCGATAAAAAGGGGGGAAAAAGATGCAATGCGATCTTAATGATCGGTGTGTTATAGAATTTGTCGATAAATAATTAATTAATCGCAGTAAATACAGTCAAGTCATATAATTACATCACAGAGAATTATTTTTTTTTTATTTAATTTATCGTTCTTTCTTTCTCCCTCTCTCGCTCTCACTCGCACTTACGCTCGCGCATTTCACTCTTCCTCTGGCTCCGTGTTTTTTTTTCTTTTTTTGTTCTTTTTCAAACGCCGTTCAATCGCCTCTTCGTTCGCCTCTATTTTTTTTGTTTGTCAAGCTTCGTTTCCGAACAAATTTCTCTCTTAATTAAGCACACACTGACAAAACTCCCTCCGAAACATTCAGCGTCTCTTTGTTTTCTCTCGCTTTTTCCGCGTATCTTTTCGCGACTTAAACACACGTGTATCTACTTAGTAAATACACTTGTTCACTGTGCAGATTCATCCAGGTGGTTTATTCTCTCTTTTTTTTTATAAGATTAAGAAATTATTAAAAGATGTAAACGTGTGTGTACGCGTGTAAGTGTAACGTAAGTGTACGAGTGTGTTCGTGTGCTTGTAAATTTTTTTTCGTTTTCTTTTATTAGGGAACTTGTACGTGCTCCAGACTTTCCATCGGCGCTCACAATGAAAGTCTCTAATTCTGGATCTTAAAGCTACCACGTAATGTAAAAAGAAAAAATTACTTTTTTTAGACTAGCTCGTTTTTTTAACAAGAAAAATGACGGAAATCTGATGAGATAATTATTTTTTAGCATTTTTTTTTATTTTTCGTTTAGATTATTACCTTGAAGTTCGTTTTTTTTTAAACTTTACAATTCTAGTACATTGAAATGTCAGTTGAATTTTCCTTATCTCGCAAACTTTGTAAAAAGGTCATTTATTAAAATTACGCCAAGAGATCATCGCCACTTGCATCATCTACTGGTTTACACATGAAAAAACGCGATACCAAAATGGACACTCAGATTTTTATTTATTTTACACTTATAGTTTTGTCTTGAAAATTTTTAAATGCGAATTAAATTGGTAGATCAGGTATTTTGTTTATTTATTTATTTTATTTTTTTTATTGAAGTCTTGTGTTTCTTACTAATCCGACTCTTCCATCAACTTGAGAAAAGCTCAACACGTCAACGTGAAAATTGCAGTATAAATCCGTATCGTGTAGGTTTATCTATATAGTGCGTGAAATTTCATCGTCCGCTGAAAAAAATTACCCATTATCTGTACCCCTCTATTCTCGACTAACTGTTTTTCGACTGCGCGTGTAAAACGAAAACGTAAAATTATAAAAGTGTCGATGAGTGAAACGACGTTTTCAGAGAACGAAGTGATAAAGCAACGTGTGCACACCTAACGTCCTTCGTTACTCAAAAGGAAGCTCGGGTTCTTTTTTTTCAGTTTAAAACTGCAGTTATCCGTGCTGGAGGTAAAAAGTCGATAACGATCGTGCGTTCCCAGTTTCACGGGGAATTCGAAGTCTCGTTTTTTTTTCACGCAATACCTCGAGGTAAACTCTCCCGCGGAAAGAAAACAACGCGCCTCACCCTCACGACTCGTCATACATACAAAACGGAGCTTTTGTTCGGTAAAAAAAGAAAATGCCACCGGTTCGTTTACGTCTTCGATTGGTTTTTCCCATCCGATAATGGCAGTCAGTTCGTTTATCGATGAAAAAGAGAAATTCCTGCGCACGACATTATAAACACACCTCGGTCGAGGAACTTTTTTTTCGACAATTTGTTTAGCTTAGCGATGCTTCTTTTTGTTTGTCCTACTTTTTTTTCGCTATTATTTTGTTTTTAAAACGCACCTTATAGTTTACGACAGTTCTTTTCTATCCCTGTAGTTACAATTGTAAAACTCCTTTGGAAAATGTGTTGTTTATTTTATTTTAAAATTTCTTTGTTCACTCTTTTTTATTTAGTAAAACGCGAATGCAACTTTCTTCTTCAGTCGGTTTTTTTTTTCAGAAAGCTCGTTCACTGTTATCAGTAAGAATCGCTACGGTTCATCTACGTACTCGCGTTTAATTATTCGCTTTAAATTTGACTATTGAATTCGACTTCTGATGCTCCGATCGTTCTGTTAGGAGCTTTTTCCATTTTTTTCTTCGCGTGAAAAAAGATTTTGAAAAAAAAGATAGACGATCGAACGAAATCGGAGAAATTAAAACGCGACGATTTGCAAGTTCTAAAAAATCTTGGCTGTGCTATAAAGACAGTGTGTGTTTTCGTGTATCGTGTGTACAAACGTGTATTCCCTCTTTCTCTCGCTACCTCACTCGCTCTCACGTTAGTTCTCCGCACCCAAAAAATGCTCACCCCGACATTCTATATCCTGTTCGATTACTTTTTTTTAATATATTTTTTTTTATTTTACTGTCTGACAAAGCCCGCGGATTTCCATGCTATGTTTTTTTCTTATTTTTCATACTATTTAAATTCTATATATCGCACACTTGCATACTGCATTTTCTGTTCTCACTCTAGGACTTTCGCCATAAATTTTTTCCCTTTTACTCTTTGTCGCTTAAAGCGGACTTTACGTTTTTTTATTTTTCTTACTATTACAATTTATGAGGGGCACATGGCGACCGATCTTATAAAGTTTATTGTTATAAAAAAGTTGAATTTCTATGATCGCAACGAAAGCACAAAAATCTGCAGTGGAGTAGTAAATATGGTTGTAATTGCAATGATCGTTGCAAATGTAATAATGAAATAAAAATATGTTTTTGCGAAAATTACTTTTTATTACAAAAAAACCTGCAAGTTCCAAGACTGGAGTACCGAAGATATGTAACGGAAAAAATGCAACATTCCAGAAGAAATAAATCCGTTTTAAAAAGCATGACAACGATGAAAATATGTCAATTATTTTATTGCCATTACAGATCTTCGATAATTTACTTATGAAGAAAAAAGTAGAAAAATTGGTGAATAAAAATTATAACAATGTATTGATCGCCTGCCTAAGAAGATTGTACAGACTCTTCTTCAGTCGTCATTTGCCACGCAGGATCAAGGATTCAATGACTTGCTGATTTATCTTTCTCTAACTCCACAAATGAATTTGCAGTGTCGATTGAATTATTATTAACATATGTTCGCAAAAGTCGTATGCGAGGTCATCTATTTACTTAATTCTACAATAAAAAATAATAAAAAAAGAATAGAGTCTGCTAATCCGACGTAGAAAATTGTTTGCCTGTTTATTTTACGTACAAATTCAACTTAATTTTATTTAAAAAAGGGAAAAAAAACAATTTTCAGCCTCATTTGTTTCACCAAAATAGCTCGAATGCTCTTTTATCGAACATAAGAAATGTTTAAGCAAATTGCAAATGTGTTTGAAAATGTTTTTTTTACACAAAAAATTGTTGTATTTATTGTTTGAGTCTCGAACTTAAACTGCGAATGCGGAGTCAATGTATCAGATGATTTTTATCCTTTTATCTCTTACAATTCTATATACGTAAATACCAGGCTTTCGTATTATATTATATTAAATATCAAAATTGTGCCGAAGCCAATTTCATAAGGACTTAGTACTATTTATTTTTCATTCACATTATGATACAATTATCGAATTACGAAGATCGAATTTTGAGTGACAAAAGTCGATTTAACCGCTACGAATTTGGCTTCGGCACTTTTTGCAGCCTGTCACAAAAATTTGATATTACAACGCTGACGTGTATTTCGGTAGTATCCTCTTATATAATTAATTGTTTTCCTAATAATTTCCTTAATTTCGCGCTTTCTGGCCTAAAGAGAAGTTGCCTAAATTTTCATTACGCACAGTAATTTTGGTATCACTGGTTCACAGCGAATAAAACCTCTGAATAATAAATAGCTTAAGCGTACGCAACATTTACAAAACGCATGTATAAAAAACGATCACGAAAGTATAAATATAGTAAAGCTCGTTGTTATTAGAAATACACGTCTACGTAATTTAATCCACGACGCCGGACAATCCAAGGTGCCTTCATGTAAACAACAAAAAAATAATAAGAAATAATAATTATTTAAAGTTAAACGTAAACACGAACCAACGAATTAAAGCGTATTTAACGTTTTAAAGCGCCAAGTGAAAAAAAAAAATCGATTTAGCATACGAGGATCTCACTAAATGCTTATTAAATGTACTACTTACGCTCGTGACACGTATGCGCGATTTACTTTTTTACAATTTACGTTTATTTTTGTTTTCGTATACAAAGTGCGCACTTGCCGTTGCGCATTTGACGGCCAAAAGGAATATTTGTCGCCGCCGTTCGACAAGCTTACTTTTTATTTGTTTCATCAACTACTGCGATTTTTTTCGAATCCGAAATAACAATAGATAAAAATATTCGTCGTTTTACTTAAAAAAATACAGAGTCGCAATAGTTTGCGCATTCGTGCAGTGGATCTCATCAACGAGTAAAACTATACTGGAAGTATACGCAGTTATATCTGTAATGCCTCGCAAATCATTTAAGAAAAATTCGTTTCGCTCACAAACGCAATTTGTTTCCGAAATTTAATGTTGGCGAACGTATGAAGCAAATGTGTACCTTAAAAAACGTTCATTGATTCGATCCGAATGCACTCGTCGAACGTGTGCTCTTAAATTTGTGTGTCCTTTTTAACATTTTAGGCCTTCAGTAGTCCTCGCTGAATTAAAAATTTTTATTTGTGATCATTTTTATCTTACTTTTGTCTTTGATTCACCGAGGTACCTTTTCAAATGCCAACCATGATCTTGGGAACTCTAATCCACTAATTCTATAATAATTACGCACCTGCCACATCGCAAGTTAGCTTGCTTCATTTATAATTTCTTTAGAAAATGCTCCTGTGATTTTCATAATTTTTTAAAAGGTTTAAAATTTTTACCATTTGAAGAAAAGTGAATGGAAATAATACTTGTTAACATCATACGTAATTGCAGTTCTGATAAGTTCGAAAATGAATAATGTTCATCGAGTCTAAAAAGCGTTATTTATTCATCAAAAGCCCTTTTAAAAAATTCAGAAGAATCATCAGAGCTTCTTTTCTTGAACCACTTGTTTATAATTCTGTATCGTCGCTTCCTCCGATATATAAATCGAGTTTAACTCGCTCGTCTTGATACAACGAAGAAAACAGCAGCGCGGGCGCGTCTGAAATCCTCCGAGCTAGGAGACGAATAAAGTACAGCTAATTAATTTTATTAAACATTAATTTCTGGTATATAAAATTACGATCTCCCAAATCGTGAGAATCACAAACGCCATCTCGCACGTCGATATACTTTCTTCTTTTACAACAAGTCGAATTCGCAACATTAAAACCCGGAAAGAAAAAAAAATGAAACGCGAGCTACATTTTGGTTGTGTTACGCTTTCTTATTTCATCGCTTCCTCGTGCTCGTTTCATTTTTTTTTGTATTTTTTTTGGGTCAACGACATCGGTAGCATCATAACTCTATTCAGGTAAATTCGCGTCGACTCTCGCTTACTTGCACTCGCATACTGCAATCGTTTCAGACGCGCTTTGTCATTCATTCTTGCCGCGCTAACAATTCCTAAGTATCTAACGCGCTATTATAAACTGTCCTCAGATTATAAATGTTGTATTTTACTCTTGCTTAAATCTTAAAATCGCGGGTGTGTGTCTTCAGCGACGGCTTAAACGCAATCATATAGGGTTTCCTTACAATATAAGAGACATATAAGATACCTTAAAACATTATTTTTTTTTAAATACTAGGCATATTCTACTACGCACTAACTCTTATGTGTGTGTTTTTCTTTATATCGCATTTCTTCTCCTTTCCTTCTTTGTGAAAATTGTGACAACAAGTTGTCCTCGCGAACGAAAGTTGCACCTCGTCTTTTCTTTCTTAAACGAAAAACTCGAGATGCACTCTTCCACTTAGTTTCTTCGTACTTTAAGAGAACTTAAATTAAGTGCCTACGTGATAATAAATCATACGTTTGCAAACAATAAAATGATGCACAAAGAAAGAAAAAACAAAATTCAAAGAAATCAAATTTGTAAGTAATATGTAAACGGAGACCTAATTTACTTCATGCACAAAAAACTAACGCTCTTTTGCTCTTTCTCGTTCTCTCTCGCTTTTTCTCTTTTACGCTCGCATTACTGAGTCAGTCGGTCGCACTATCCTCTATAACATCTACGAAGGAACAAAAGTCACGGTACTCCATTATTTGGCACAGATTATACGTTTAAATGAAATTTTTGCATCGCTTCTCGCCGCATTTACGAGAACGAAAAGAAGAAAAAACGATTACTGGGAGCCCTTTTTTCGTCGGAATCGAAGAAAGAGCGACGTAACATTTATTTTTATAGTTAACGCGAAATTTCCAATCACATTGTTTGAACTCTGTTTTCGTCCAATCAAAAAATATATTTAGAAAAACACACCGTCCCTCTTTCCTCTTTTCTTTCGATTTTTGTTTATTTCTGTATATTTCGTTCCAGTGCTAATTCTTTGTCTCTCTCGTTTATTTTTATTATTATTCTTGTTACGCACGCACAATCGATTACTTTAGTAACAGTGTAAAAAAAAAGATAGATAAATGTATGCTCATACATTGAACTTATTCATACACATGTATGTGTAAAACATATCTGCATTTACCTGTGTATATTACAGCAGTAATATACGCGCTCTTGATTCACTAGCGTTATAATGTTGGTATTTTAACATTTTGAGTCCTAAGCCTATCTTTTAAACAGAAAAGTTGTCCCACACTCACTCTCTTCCTTTTTCGTCTCTATTTCTTGCTTTACTCATTTTTTCAAAGTCCCCCTTTTTCATCAATTCGCAATTCCGCGTGGCGCGAAGAACCATAAAGAAAAGACCGAAATATATGTACAGGAAAGAGCGAAAGGAAAGGGATTAAATGAAAATCATGTGAGCGGAGAAAAATTACCGCGCGCGCTCGAGTGCCGTGATCCTCGTTTTCAGTCTCTATATCCTTTCCAAAACGTTAGCAATTTGAAATGCACTTTTCTGAATATCAAAATTCTCACTTGCAATACTATGGCAGAAAGAGTAATTTATCACTGCAAATTTCGCACTGTAAATTCCAGGTGAACGTATTTAAAGAAAAACCGAAAATACGAACTTGTTTTTAAATTCAGTCAAAACACTTCATTTCTTTAATGAAATTAACCTTTCCAGATTGATTATGCTTCATTTGCAAACTACATGCCATAAAGTCCTAGTTTGATTTGTACTTTTTGCGCATAAAATATAAAGTGCTTGTCTTTATATTTAGAAAAATATCCATACTACATTTTGTATAGAAAAAGTTTTTAATCAAGTAAAACGTTTATGACATATACCTCACAAGAAGGCTAATTAGTCGTACATACAGATTCAGTATGTACAGTCCATTTAGTACCTTCATTAAATGAATCAAAGCATACATCTGCATTCAAAAAATAAGCCCATCACTCACTACACAGTGACTAAAAAATTCACCTCGTGAATTTCCCAGTAGTCCAGTAACAAACTCGGTATAAAAATTCCACGTCGGAGTTTCATGAGCACATTTTCTTGCCACCGTTATTACAGCGTATCTTAAAGGTAACTGAATCATCGGAACACTCGACAATTAGCATTTATTTGTATACGGGGAAAAATCGAGCCGGTCGCTCGCGAACAAAGTAAAAAAACAAACTAGAGCCACTCGACGAAGAAAAAATGAGTCCACCCCCTGGTCCAAGCGCTCGATTCACGCACCACCGCTAAGGAGAAGCAAGAATTGACAGACTGAAAACGACCGAGAGCGAGGGTTGCAGTAGCGCGAGCTTTTCTCGTTTGCTTGTTCTGCGGGGGGTCGCACTGTTAGATCGGCTCTCGGCGCTTGGCGCGCTCGGCGCTGCGGTGGCGATGGCTCGCCCGGTACCGGACGACTCGGAGCTAGTGTCGCTTGGAGCGCGGGGCGACGGATCACGACTGCTTGACTACGATGACTCCGGGGCGCTGCTGCGTCTGCTGCTGCTGCTGCGCCGTCGACTGCTGGCTCAACGCCGCGGTAGCGGCCGGCGTCGCCGCCGCGGAGGACGTGCTCGAGGAGGTCTGTTGCTGCGGCTGCGCCGGGCTCGGGTGAAACTTCAGGAAAGTGTTCACCTCGGCGTGCAGGAGCCGCTGCTTGGTGTTGGGACTCACGTTGGCCGCGACGCAGGGCTTGTTCGTCAGCGCGAGCGGCACGTCCTGGGCGGGCTCGTCGCTGAACAGGTGGTCGCCCTCCAGGTGGCGGATCGCCTCCACTATCGTCTCGAGGTTCTGGCGCGACGTGTTCGCCAGGTAGAGCCGCGACTGGGGCGTACCGTCGTCCAGGGAGTTCGACGGCGATGGCAACCTGGTAAGAACAGAAAGATATTAGGACACTTTTTCAGATTACGCCTAACATTGTAATTTATTTTAATTTTGTACGAAATGAAATATGTTGAGTGACTCGATTCAATTATTAATTAATCTTAACGAGAAGATTAAAGGGTTGAAAAAAGTTACTAAAAATTAATTATATACGTACCTCTCGACCTCGACCTTAGGCTCGGCCTTGATGGCGGCCTCGAGCACGCTGGGCAGTCTCTGCTGCTGGCCGTTGTCCTCGTCGGGCGAGAACGACCTCGTCGGGCTGGTGCTGATGGTGAACTGGGTGGTCGTCGCCGCCTTGAACTCCGCGGCGACCGTAGCGCCACTGACCACCGGCAGCGTCGTGGCGTAGGCCACGGTGCCGGGGCTGAAGGAGCCGGGGCTCGCCTGCTCGTCCAGCGCCGAGGTGAACACCTGGACGCCGGCGAAGTTTACGAGCTTCGGGCTGCTGGGCCGGGAGCCGTCCACCTGCAGCAGCTCGCCCACCGTCACCTCCTTGGGGTCGATGTCGGAGCCCGGCCGCTCCACCACTCCGCTCGGCACGATTATCTCGCAGCCGGGCTGCGGCGAGAGCGGCGGCGTGTTCGAGTCGGCGTTGCTCGTCTCCACGGTCTGGGTCGAGCCCACCGTCGGCACCGACACCACCGACACCACCTGCAGACCCTGCATGCCGTCCTCCAGCTCCTGCGGCAGCACGTTGTTCGTGTGCTCGATCACCTGTTGACAAATTTTTTTTTCGTTCGTTAGTTTCTTTTTGTAAGCAGAATTTTTTCTTTGTTTTCTGCAAGTATGTAAAGTGATTAATCTGTAGAATCGAAGTAGACTTTTTTGAATCAACAAATAAATACGCAGAGAAAAATGATCTACTAAAAATTGTACTAGACTATTTAAAGGTTTTTATAAATGGACATTACTTAGTTTCTTATGAAATTTACTAAAAATATAGTAAGTACTAATGTAGTCAGTCTAAAAGATCATTAAAATAGGCCTAATGCAATTGTTAGTAAGTTTTTTTTCTTCGAGTATTAGATGACGTGATCAGAAGTCGTGAATTAATTTAAATTTTCACTGTCTGACTAGATCAGGACATTATCTACTGATTTCACTGAAAATGAACAAAGTTAAACATTTTTATCAGCGCGTTTAATAGTAAAAACTTATTTCTATAATTTCTTACATTAAAATGATAAAATGATGAGGTTGATTAAATTTTTTTTGTAAATGATAAGAAAGGGGAATACGTGCCTCGTGTGGTTGGTAAGCGATGAGCTGTTCCTCGCGGAAGCGCTCGGTGAAGTGCTGGTTCTGCAGGGACCTCACCTGCTTCTCGAGGTGCGCCCTGGCGATGCGCTCCCGCTCGAGCTGCCGCTTGAGCTCGGCGATCTCGTTGCTGCTGGCCACCGACGAGTGGCCGTCGGTCGACACCGTGATCACGGATAAAGGCTCGGGCGACATGCTCCCCAGGCCCTCGTCGCCGCTCTCACTCACGTGCACCGGCAGGCTCACGACTACACCTACAAAGATAAATTCGTCGATTTTGCTTTTTAGAATTCATTTTATTTAAGCAGAAAAACGTTTCATTATTTGACAGATATGTTTAATTTTAAATGAATTTAAAGAGAAATGTTTGTTCTCAAGGATAGTGTACATTCAGTCAGATGTAGAGGTGCCTTGAAGAAACATGAGGTATAATAATTCTGTATTTTATTCTGAAATGAATATTTTTAAAGTAAACGTTTAATTGCTACCTCTGTTTTAATTTTTTCTACTATTATACTTAATTTTGAGGAAACGAGAAAACAGAAGGAATTTTTACGTAAAATGACTAAAGTTTCTAATTAATGTATCATCCAACAGAATAAAGTAAAGAATATTCTGCTAAAAAATATTTTTTAACCAAATGCCTAGAACTTTTCCTAATTACTCAAAGTTTTCGTTGCACGTTTATTTTATTCCATCTTGATTTTCCAAGATAAACCACAAGAAATTTTGTTATTAAAAAAAAATTACTCCTAGAAAAAGAACGTACCTTCGCTTTAACTGAAAATCACAGTTAATTAAGTAAAGCACGCGAATGCCATTTCCGTTTGAGCATCCAAGGCACCAATAACCCGAAAAATCAACAACTCAAAGGGAATCGCAGCCGCGATCTTAAGCACGGCGATTAAGCGCCGAGGAGGCAGTAAAGTGCGCCGGACCGTAACGTATTTTCTGCGCGGGGGGTGTTCGCGCCGCGGCGGACGCCAACAAAAACAGAAGTCACGGCTGCGGCAGCGCGCGAAAACTCGCCGGTAAATTCCGCGGATAAGAATCGACACGTAGCCCCCGGGCGAACCTCCCCCGGGCGCCGCGAAAAACGAGCCGGTAGCCGAGGCTCGTTTCGTTCGCGCTATACCCCCGAAACGTAACCTGCCGGGGGTGTGGGGTGTACACCGCGAACCGAAAGTTAGCCTGACCGGATGCCGCGGCGGCTAAGTAATTCGACGGGAATCGCGGCCTCGTGTCGACAACGGCTCTTGATAAGGCGATGGAAAATTGTCGTTATGAGCGGATTGCATTTCAATGGGGTTGAAGGACTGCAAAATAAATTGGCCAGCGTTCAGCGGAACAGTTTATTAATTTGAAGTTAATGAATATGGTTTTTGAAATTTCGAGCTGTATTTGATGTACTTTGCGGTATAGTGAAAAATTGAATATAACGATAGTTATTAATTAATTGTATGATACTAATCCGCATAAAAAGTTAAGATTATATGAAGATCAATAAATGAAATACAAAAATTATGACGATCTGTAGTAGCTTTTTTAGAAGAAAAATTTGCGAATTAAATAAAAATCAATTTGATATTTATGACTTTGTTATTTAAGCCTGGATTCAATATTATATTTCGAGAAAGATTTAGTACTTTTTAATTAAGATGATTTAAGACCATATTAATAAGCGAAATGCGGGATATTAAAATGACCTCAAACTTTTTTAATGCATGCAAAAGATTTCTCTTAAAAAGTACCAGAGAGTGTCACATGATTTTTTTATAATTTATATTTTATCTTTACTTTATCTCACATTTTTTCTAAAGGAGACGTTATAAATCTTTCTAAACCCCCTTTCTTAATTTTTAATTTAATTTACATTTTGATTCTTCAAAATTTAAAATTAATTCTCGTGTATAATAATGCTAGTTTTGCAATTAAAAAGAAAGTCATTAGCATGACGTAGTAGATTGAAATCTATCGCGCATACAAATTCAAAACATGTAAATTTGTACATTGATTACCCCGGAAAATTTCAGTACATCAATTCCTACTCTCGCAATCGCCCCAAGGCGTTTGCCGGGATCTCATTCCCCCGCTCGCATCGTGCATAACCGCTGCAGCGCATAAAGCCAAGCATCTTCCCCCGCGCAATCAAGCGATCGAGCGCGATTTTTCCCGAGATCCTCCGTAAGTAATCGACCAGCTCCATCACAATTAAACAATAAACAACTGTACCCAGCGACCCACCGAAACGAGCGGCCGCCACCCTCTCTTCGCATCGGAGAAACTAATGACCGACGAAAGTACCCCGGCGAAGATCTCATATTTATTCAGGCGCAATCGAAATCATCTCGCGCTATAAACACAGGCCTCCCTCGCGGGCGCATTCGTCAGGGCGGCCGAAAAGGAGGGCGATACAGCGGCCGCGAGCGACTGCTACACGGACCGCGGGGGCATAATTTCAATTTCGCGGCGGCATTAGCATGAATTACGGTCGCCGCGCCGCCGCCGCAGCGACGCGGTAATTGTCGTTACGCGATAGAGATCTCGGAGGCGGGAGGGGGTGGGTACGAGCGCGCCACCCCCGTCGAGTATCGCCGGTGGCGCGGCATGAAAAACGCGGCGAGCTCGATCGGTCTAGTGGATTGGTGGCTATCAATGGGGTATGCCTGAGCGTTTTAATTGTATGGAGTTATTGAGCACCGCGTGGGCTTACCTTTGCTTATCTTTCGACTAAGTGCCGCGATTATTTTGCGTGGGGTCTCGGGGTTTATGCGCGAGTTTACTTGAAAAGATTTTGGAGATACTTTTAAAAAGTTTCTTTATATTCTTTCATCGCGTTAAGAGATAAGAAATAACAGATCACCAAAAGATTTTAACAAGGAATTTTTAAATTCAATTAATTTTCGTTTAAGCATTAGATGATGATTGATCAATTATGGCTTATTGTTTTTTGTGACCGGCATAATAAATAATACATTTCTACATACGTCTCTGGTAGCTAGTTTTCTACAAATAAATCGAAGACTATGGTAAATTAAATTATGGTCATACGTAACCGTAATGACCTGTAAAGAAAGAAAAAACTAAGAAAAGTAAATAAAAGTCCCGGTAAATTAATTGCAATAAGCATGCACAGTTAGTCCTTTGTAGTTGTTAATGGTTTCTTCAAATTTGCCGAGCCTTCCACGTAATGCATCGAAATTACCCGCAGCCAGATAACGCTTTCCTCCTCATTTAATTTTTTAATTTTCGCTCCTCTTCTTCTCCTCCTTCATCAATTTTTCCCCACACGCGCTCGCCTTCGCTTTAAAAAAAAGACTGAAATTTCTTCGAGTATCTTTTTTTTTAATCGGGCCAGAAGTGGCGAATATTTTCGCATTACCGATATTATTTATCGGCGCGATAAAACGCTCGTAAAAATACATGGTTTCGCGAAAGAGATCGTGCTCGTTTCGGCGTGACGTCAAGTGACGCCAACGAAGTCAACGAAGTCATATTGAAGATAACGACGACTGCTTGTTAAAAATTTAGCGGTATCACTCGAATTCCGAAGCGTCCACTTTTTAAAACTTGATGAAACGTAATTTACAACCACTTAATTTTTAAATTTAATACATTTCAAGTAAAATTTTTAAAATTAATATTCGGATAAAATTTTACCGAAGGATACATTTTTTTCGCAAAACCACTTCCCTCCTCGCGCACGAAATATCCAAAGCGTCGAAAAATCACGAGCCAATAAAAATCAGCACCTCGTCGCTTCCGGAAAAAAGAGCGGCGAGGGATAGGCGCTAACAGCTCGCGCAGCCACCCGGGGGATTTTCACCTCCGCGGCTGCGCGATTCTTCCATTTCCGAGCGGTGCGTTCATTCCGGATTCCGCGCGCGCGGAGGGGGCGATTCGTCAAAACGACTCGGACCGCGGCGGAAAGGGAGGAAGAGAGACGGAGAGCCGCACCGGCCATTAAGTGTCATTAGTGAAGCGGCGAGGGGGGGGCCCGAAGGAGTGCGATGCCCGGAATCGCAATGAACCCGATCGGCGAAATTAAAAGCGCGCGGCCGAAATTTCGAGGGACGCGGTGTCCAGTATCCTGTACTTTTTGACGAGATTATTTCGACGCGATGCGCGCCCCGGACTGGCCGTGATGCTTAGATTTCTTTTTATTTTTTTTAACGTCGAGGCTAAATTGCTGCCGAGTGATCCGATCCCCCTCAACGTTTTTTTTCGATTCGCGCGTTCGGATTGCATTGTGAGTATTTTAATTGGATCGAACGATATAAAAAATAAATCGACGCTATTTTTTTATCAATCTTTTGATTTTTACGGAGTATTCAAATGGAAAGAAAAATTGTTTTCTCTTATTCTGGGATTATGCAGTATACGCTACGGAGCAACGGTGAAATCGAACAATTGTCTATTGCAAAAGTTAAATTGTTTTAAGTGGCAGTCTGGGGACCTATGATTGGTTATGCACAAAACAATTCTCGAAATGAAAATAATGAAGAGTAGTAAGAAAACATTAGGCCTTTACACACTCGGGCCAAAGTTTCTTTTGTGCGGTATGTTCCGCGTAAATTAATTTCCGCGAACCGGTTGCACCGGTGCATTGAAAACGCTAAATTTGATTCGGAAAGTCTAACAATCGGCGTGGATCGACAGGAAAGAGAAATGATGGGCGTTGCATAACTGACCTTGGCTTTCGCATTTGCGCTTCTTAGTCGGTACATCGCCCCCTTCGTGTTGATCTACCAGTCTTTTCAGTTGTAGGTTCTGCGACAGCAGTTGAGTCTTCTGCTGTTCCAGTTGATATATGTATTCGGCAGTCTGCTGAAGTATCGCAGCCTGTAATTCGAAAAAATTATAATTATTAAAACTCATACTTTCAAATAATGTAAAATACATAAACATATTGTAATATTATTTTTAAGATTTGTTATTTAGAGTCACCACAATAACATTATTTCCATTTACGTCGCTGCGGTAAATACACTCTTTAAATAATTAATTTGTACCAGTCATTGTGAACGATCAATAAAGATCAAAACACCACAGAAGTAAGTAAATGAGTTTATAACCTCATGACCCTCGCTCTTAAGAACACCGGCAGACTTTTTACTTTCGTTTCCTCCGTTACATATAATTTAATAAAAAAAAGCAACTCAATCCACACCAGATACACGACGAGGAAAAAAGTGCAGAAAAGCAGTACCAAAAGCGCGCAGAAAAATACGCAGGTCGCATTGCTCGCCGGGATATCGCGGTCAGGCGCACAATATAGTGGTTGCGTCGAAGAAACCGCGCGCAAAACTTTTGCAGGATACTAAGATGGCGAGGATCGACTTTTTTGCCGTATAACCGAGAAAAATCGAAGGGGCCCTGGCGCAGGGGGCAGTTTCCTGCACCAGAAAATGTCGCGTCGCGGTATTGCGAAAAACAACGGAGACGTCGCATTCAGCTGATCGAGGGGGTGGGTAGCTTACTTTCAGGAATATTAAAGGAATTGCTTTTTATCAGGTGTGGTGAAAGAGAGGTTCTGTTTGCATTAAAATGTTCGACACGCGAATATTTTTTGTAGGTAAAATTTATTTCAAAAACACCTATTGTTATATCCGAACTTTTGTTATTTTGAATGCAAGCACGTTCGAAAAGTTTTCCCTTCTTTTTTATTAAAGCAGTCTTTGCGCGTAAGCCACATTTTTACAACGTTTTTAAAATTTCTCCGTAAAATATTGCAGCTGAATTTTAAAAGCGCGCAAAAAGAATGGAATACACACGAAAAATAAAAAAAAAAAGAGGACTATGTAACAAAACGGTGAGGTAACGTACAATCATAATTTCACAATGTACCAACAACAGGCACAAAGTAAGGAGGAAATCAGTATGATGCACCCGCTCACAAAGGGTAGCTGCGCACGCGAGCGATGCTCGCCCGGATTCCTCGAACTCGCACAAAAAGCCCAGTGACTCGCTAATAATAACTTCTGGGTATTCCCGAAGGGAAGTCATCCCCCCCTCCCTCCCGCCCGCCTGACAAGCCGCTTCCCGATAAAAATCGCGAGTGTCGCGTGTGGGCCCACGATTCCTCCCGTTATACCGGCGTAAACAACGTCGACCCTGAGGAGGCACGAGGGGAGGGGGAGAAAAAGAGAGCCCGAGAGACAAAGCGACCGGGGGCTAATTGATACGGGAACCGGAGCGAGCGCGGGGCTCGGATCACACCTGCCGGCAGGTGGTCCGGCCCGAACAGATGGCGCGCATCTCCGTGAGGACCCCTCGAAAGAGCCGCGCGGGAGACCCGGAGAAAGGAGAGGAGATACGGAGGAAGGCTGCTCGGCGGATTCTTTCCTGTACGTATATACGTACGTGGGCCTCGGCTTTCTTCGCCGTCCATTGGACCCCTCCGACTTTCTTTCCCCTTTGCGCTACTCTCTCCCTCCTTTCTCGCTGTTGCTCCTTCGCTGCAAACGTCGTGGATACTTTTTTTTTTCAAGTTGATTCGCGGATCTTATTTCACGAATTTTTGAATTTTTTTATTTGACAACTGACGTAATATCAAAATTGCTGCTCGATGCTTCACGATTTTGTAGAGCTTCTCGAGCATATTGCAAGCATATCGCTTTCCAGGAAAGCTCGAATGTTTTTGACAATTCCCCGTAGTCGTTCGTTCTCCGCAACTTCCTTGTATATCACTTAGTTTCTTCGTAATTCCTTCCCATTGTTAAGAATCTATTTTTCGTGGCTCGTTCGCGAAAAAAAAATTGAAGGGGAGCGCGCGGTCGCTTCCTCCTTTGTCCCCGCGTAACCACCGCGCCGGCAGCCGAACAATAATTTTTTCGCTTTTGCGTGTGTTCTCACGAAAATCGATCGCCTTCCCGGAGAGTCTCTCCCGAGAGAGAGGGAGAGATACATCGGCCGCCCCTAAACTCTAAAAATAACCAAAACTATATATACACCCGGGTTCACGAGAGTCTCTCGATTTCGCAGGTGCGTAATTACACCGGACGAAATAAAGGAAGTCCTCGTACGAATTTCTTCCTCTCGTTCGACTCGCCGTGCTTTTTTTCCTTCTTTTAGAGGGCGAAAAAAATGCGACTCGAAATTCGCGACGCGGGTCTGTCATTACCGTTTGAACCGGGCGCATTTTTCGGGGCTGTAATTTTCGCAGCTCGCAAATTCGCGCCGAGGATGCAAACAGTGGACGCTTCGAAGTCGCGAGGAGAGTAATTGCCTATAAGCGAGTTTAATCGGTGTAATGAGTTAATTTTGTGTTTCATCGAGGCGTCACGCAATGCACGCGCAAAAAATTGCTTCAGATTGTAACGATCTCATTTTGCAAAAATTGATACATTGAAGTCAATTTTTACTTTGAATAATTGGTTGAATACTTAAGAAACTCTTTATGATAATTTCTGTGAAAAAGTTCATAAAAATTTCCGTTGCAAATCAATAAAATTCGAGGTCGAACGTATACACATTTTATTTTATTCGCGTAAATTGTAATTATGTAGGTTGTGATTCAAATTACTTCGCGACCTCTGACCGTAGCAGGAAATGCACTGCTAATTAAATATTAATTTGTTGACGCGAATGTGAATCCATTTATGGAAGTATATAAGGAAAAATAAATTTCATTCTCACAGGAGTAGCAAAAACTAAATCGTTGCGAACATAAAACATAACCTTTTAAATAAAATATTGCCAAGATGGCACCAAACCAGACGGTAACTACTATGGAAACGGAAACTGATGAAAAAGTGCAAGGAGACGTAAGACAATAAAACAAGGATCAATTTTCGATGTGTATTATTAATATACTTGAAAATTCAGATTACAGCTCCAGGTAGTGAAACGTACGACGAGAAGGGTGTCAAATTTCACAAACTCAAAACTGATCCTAATTACAAGCATAAGTTGCTAATACCACTAGTAGTAGTTTTTGCGGTATTACATGCGGCCGGCCTTTACGGACTTTACTTGATTCTCACGTTTCAACTGAAATTATGGACATTTATATGGGGTAAGTGACTCAGCGATATATAATAATTAACGAATATTATTGTAAATTGAATTTTGAAGGGATGATGGTGGGTCTCGCAAGTGCAGAAGGAATAGTGCTCGGTGCTCATCGAGGTTACTCTCACAATTCTTTTAAATTGAATACTTTCGGACAGATTATGATAATCATTTTCCAAACGATTTCTAGTCAAGTTAGTAACAGAACGCTTGATCTTTTTTAACGTAACGATATGCTAAAATTAACGTTTTAACTTTTTAGAATCATCTTCACTGGTGGGTAAGAGACCACAGACTGCATCATAAATTTGTCGATACGGATGCTGATCCGTACAATGCAAAGAGAGGATTCTTTTTCTCGCACATTGGCTGGATGATGATGCGGAAACACCCTTTGGTAGCCGAAAAAGGAAAAACAATAGATATGTCCGACATAGAATCAAATAAGTTAATTATGTTTCAAAAAAGGTAAAATTATAATAATTAGTGAAAAATAATAAAACTGCTTGTATAACCGTAGTAGCTAAATGATGCCATCTCATAAAAACATGAAATTTAAAAATCCCTACGGGGTAAATTATGAACTATTTATATTTTAGGCACTACGTTCCGATGGCTATTTTGTTTAGCATCGTTATTCCTACTATAGTACCAGTTTTATTTTGGAATGAAGATTTCTGGATTGCATTTTTCACTTGTTTCGCTTACCGATGTGTGCACATACTGAATGCTACTTGGTGCACAAATTCTATTGCACATATGTATGGAATGAGATCTTTTGATGGGTAAGTACTTTTATTAAAAATAAATTTTAACCAGTGACAAACATGTGTTTTAAAAATTAAAAATTTTGTAAACATTTTAGGAGAATAACAGCGACCCAATCGCACTTCACCGACTTTATTTCGTTCGGTGATGGTTGGCACAATTATCATCACGTTTTCCCCTGGGATCACGCATTTTCCGAGTACGGCTTCAAAGCTGGTTTATCTACGAAGTTTTTATATTTTTTGAAGAGAATTGGAGTAGCTTACAATTTGAAGTCTGTGTCACCGGAACTCATTTACAAGCACACCATGAAATATGGAGATGGATCTCTTACAGAATCTCAATTAAAACACCAATGAATGTATTTAAGTTTGAAATTGTATGAAAAATAATATATAAATAAAAATTTGTATCAAATCTTTCATGAAGATCATGGACATACGTTTTTAAATTAATTTGTTCCTTTAACATTATATTACGATTATATATCATTTATATTCAGAAAAGTTAAAAATTAAAAAATAATGAGCAAAATTGTACATATTAAAAAATACTCACAAAAAATTATCTCGCAATTTTAATATTGAATATAATGCAACATAGTCTTGCATGTATATTCAATAAAGGTATTTGATTTTTTAAAGACGGCTCAATTTTCATTTAATATGTAAAAATTATTTTCAAATTTAAAGAGGTATTGTCATAAGTCACTTTAAACGACATAGTAATGGAACAAACGATCAATTATTTCAATGAATCGTCTCGATTGTAAGTGCATTCGATCATCTTTTTTCTTTTTCATTAACTATTTTATTATTTTTTAATATTAAATTAAATTAAAATAAAACAAATATTCATATTATTGTTCAAAAATTTGTATTCAAATTTGTTTGTCCCAACTGTTATCTAATAAGTTTATTAATTAGCTATTTTCGGCTAATTAATACACGTAATGGATTAGATATATATCGATACTGTTAAATTGTCCTATCCACTTGACAAAGGTATGTGAAGTTATTTCTTGAGCCTGGCCTGACTGATAAATTTCGTATGTGCATATTTACGCATTCAGAGGATGATTTCGTCTTTTCAAATGCATGAATATTTACATTTAATATGAGAAAGAGAGACTACACACATTTACCTTAAAAGACTACACTGGTATATAAGTAATAACGCAGTCTTTACCTGGTAAGTTTCACATCATACTCATCATCATGGACGAAGCCATTCAAATGGTGATGGAAAGTAAAGTATTCGTAAAAAAGCAAAGAACTGAAGAGCTAGATAAAATCAACGACAATTCAGAAACTGAAGAAACGAACTTGCAAAAGCTCGGAACAGATATGAACTACAAATTTAAGTCGAGACACTATATAAGACATTTATTCCTGATTCTACTTCACGCATCTGCACTGTTTGGATTGTATTTATGTTTTAAAGAGGCCAAATTTGCCACTGTTTTATGGGGTAAGTAGGTATGTTTCTCTAGACTTATTCAACAGGAGTTATTAACGTTTCCTTATGAATTCACAGCCGCTATACTAACGATAATAGGCATTCAAGCTGTTGTTTTGGGTGCGCACCGTGCCTATTCACATCGCAGTTTCAAGCCATCGAAAAGTTTAAAGACAGCTTTAATGTTATTTCACGCAATGGCTGGACAAGTTAGTTGTTAGATTTAAATTTTTTTACTAGAAGTTCGTAAAACGAATTTTATTTAGTTACGAGAACGTACTATATAAATTTGTATCATTGTAGTATACCGCATTTTGGTGGGCGAGGGATCACAGAGTTCATCACAAATACACGGACACGGATGCTGATCCTTACAATTCGACACGTGGATTTTACTTTGCACACATAAACTGGCTTTTAGTAGAAAAACATCCTTTAGTCGTAGAAAAATCAAAAGAAATTGATATATCCGATTTACTTCAGGACAAGTGGTTAATGTTCGAAAAAAAGTAAGTATTATTTGTTAAGTTAATGTCAACAAGTTAAATTTTAACTTTCTGTTTCTTGTAGGCATTTCTGGAAACTTTATATTCTCATGGGAATACTTTTACCGATACTAGTACCTGTTTTCTGTTGGAAAGAAGATTTTCAAATTGCATTTCACATTGCTTACTCACTCCGATATACGTTAAATCTTCATTGCGTTTTCACCATCAATTCTTTCGCTCACATGTTCGGCTCTAAACCATTCGATAAGTGAGTATCGACTTCAAGTTACAATTCGTGTATCTTATATTGAATACGCGACTTTTGCGTAGGAGGATAAATCCAGTTCAATCCAAGCTCGTGCACTGGACCACAGGTGGTGATGGCTGGCATAATTTTCATCACTGCTTTCCCTGGGATTATGGTTTGTCGGAATTCGGATATGGAAAGGGGTTGAGCACGATGGCTATCGAATTTTTTTCCAGACATGGATTCGCCACTGATCTCAAAAAAGCCTCAATGAGCGTCGTTGTAGGCCACTCCAAACGTCATGGTGATGGGTCGAATGATCATTTAATTCAACGAGAATTCACTCAATAAGTGCATTGATTAGTCAATTTTCCTAAATTTCTTGTTGAAAATTCAACGTAACTGTATACACAATTAGTTTTTCTATATTATAATTCAATTTCTTTTAAGTAACATTAAAAAATGTTATACTGAAAAATTTTAAGTCTATTTATTTATTTATTTATTTATTTAAATCCACATAGCCTTTTCTCGTATCATTTATAATAAAATGTAGGAAAATACAATAGTACCTGTAAAAGTTAAAGCATAGAGAAATTCTCTGAACGAATTTTTAATTCATTTTTTCATATTTTGTTTATTAATTAAATTAAACGACGAGGAAACCGTTCGATAAATAAGAACTGTTGCATTAATTAATTTTATTCCGTGCGACAATTGTAGTGTCATGAGGAAAGTTTATTAGCAACGTTGATAAAATCTTCATTAATATTTTATTATTAATTCATATAAGAAATGCATTGCTTTTTAAAATCGTCAGTCGCTAAACTTTTGAAGCAGAGTGCAGTACCCTTTAAACGTGCCAAACTTGCGAATCTTCAAAAAGAGAGTACAGCATCTTTTAGGCGTTTGGACTATGGAAAAGGAATTGAAGAATCGTAGTGATGACTACACCGAGGATGATATCAAAGTTCTTAAATTAGGCACAGATCCAAATTATGAGCATAAGTACGTTCTAAAACTTGTACTTCTTTACTCTACTTTACAATTTTTTAGTATTTTTGGATTGTACGCTTTTTTATTTAAAATAAAATGGATCACTTTCATATGGGGTAAGTGTTACAACAATATTATTTTAATAAAATTTATTCAGAATATTTTTGATATCTTAACATCTAAGATCATTCTACTTAGCTTGCATTCTCGGATTTTTATGCGGTCAAGGCGTGGTGTTAGGGTCGCATCGAGGATATTCGCACAAGAGCTACAAAGCTACGAAAACATTACAGCTGTTATTGGTTTTCTTTCACACCATGTCTGGTCAGGTAAATAATGATTTGGAACAATTACCACATCAGTAACATTTAGAGACTAAATGAAAGTAGAATTCTCTCATTCCAAGTAACAAATTAATATAATTTTTCACATCTATTGTTCGAAAACTGACCATTTGCAAAGAATCAGCTAAATGTACTATTCGATCATTTTGAAATGAGTCAGCTATTCGGGAAGATGCTTCCTCTTTCCCCATTGTCTCTAAAATATTGTTTTCATAATTCGATTGCTCCTCATCTCCCCGGGCTTCGCTCAATCTCACCGTCTAAAAGACAAAGAGACGCTTTCCCGCACAGTCACTCTCCGTTTATTATCAATTTACCGCAGAACGACATTTTCTGGTGGGCAAGAGATCACCGGCTTCATCACAAATTCAGCGACACGGACGCCGACCCATACAACGCCACTAGGGGCTTCTCTTTCTCGCATCTACGCTGGCTCATGGTGAAGAAGCATCCCCTCGTGCTCGAGAAGGGAAAGCTCATCGACGTCTCGGATCTTAAGGAGGATAAGATTGTCATGTTTCAGAGAAAGTATTAACTTTTTTTTCTCACTTTATTTTACGTGCTTGGTAAAATTTAAACGATTTAAACATTCTTTTTTTATCGCCTTAATTGCGTGGATATTGCACTCGCTAAATTTATTTAACACATGGAGATTATATGAATCCTATTTCTACAAATTTTATTTTTTATTGCAGGTATCTTGCCCCATTACATTTTGTAATAGCTTTTATGATACCGACTTTGGTCCCAGTCTACGGTTGGAACGAAAATTTCTGGTCATCGTTATTCGCGAATTATTTCTGGCGGATCAATTGCGTATTACACATGACTAGCAGCGTCAATTCGTTTGCTCACGCTTGGGGAACGAAGCCAATCGATAAGTACGAAATAAAACTAATAATAAAACCCACGGCGCTTTAATAATTTAAAGAAGCGACGCGAAAGAAAAACGTCGTTTCGCTCGCTCAATTGATTTCGAATTCGACATTCTTCGCCATTCACACGCCCGAGCATTTTCACCGCCCCATTTAATTACAGCGCAATCCCGACCCCATTGTGACGATGGCGTAGTGACAAAAAAAAACGCATTGAATTGCAGGAGAATCAGGCCGACGCAGTCGGCGTTCGCCGATTGGGTGACGTGCGGCGACGGCTGGCACAATTATCATCACGCCTTCCCCTGGGACTGCGGCATGTCGGAGTTCGGCTACACAAAGGGCCTCAGTACGAGGCTGCTCGACTTCTTCGCTTACTGCGGGCTCGCCTACGACCTGAAGAAGGCTTCCCACTCGGTCGTAATAGGACACGCTAGAAGGCACGGCGACGGGACGCTGCCGCTGGATGATAAAAGATCCACTGCGCCCTGTTCTTAACCCCTCGGCCATTGTTTGAAATCCACAAAGGGTTATAGCGACTATATTGTACCCGAGACAAGTTTAATTACGACCAGCTTTTTTTACCATTAGTGTGCTATTAGTCGCGAATTAAATTATCTTCTGAAAGTTGTTTTTTTCTGTATAATTGAGATGTTTAAGGTTGTTTTGTAGAAATAAATATTTTCTGTTTAAAAAGCCACACCCTCAAAAAATCCACATAAAATTGGAATCACACGAGGACAGCTGCACATTTAAAAGCTAAACTCGATGAACTTCCTCTTCGACTAGCATCCAAAGCAGTGGGTGCGCGTAACAATAATTTTCCGTTCCCACAAAGCCGAGAGAAATTTAATTACCCCGCCTAGTCTTAATCAAGCGGAGGGAGTAGTCCGCTGTCCCAACATCCCTTTTCTGATCCACCGAGGGAAAACTCGATTTTCGCGCACGACGAGCGAGAGCAGCTCGAGCAACGTTAAGCTGATTTGCCCGGTCGATTCTCCGCCGAACGCGAGGCGGACCGGACTGGACGACGGGGACGGTATCTTCATTCCGCGCTCAATTATCGCGGTATGTCAGGGCTGCTGCACTCGCGTGCCGGGGACATCTGTTGCGGCCTTTTTCTACCCGCGATGGCGGTGCACCGAAACACAAAGCGCGGGCGAGCGAGGTGCGTGTGTCGGAGCGCCCGGCGGGTGCTGCCTTCTGCTGGCTGATTTCGCAATCGCGGGTACACCTCGTGGCGGAAGACGCACGATGAGCGACGTAAAAAGAAGAAATGTATCGCAATTTTACCGTTGATACGCTTTTTAGTAAAAATTGTTCTTTTCGTAGTCATTTGTTGCTGCTTTTTAAAGGAAAATATGTTTTACGGTAGGCGATAATAAAAATGTATAAATGTATGAACAAACAAAAATTGAGTCAATAAAGGAGCACGACGGTAAAAGAGACGGCTGATTACAGCACTTCCCGTGCGCGATGATATAAACGTCGGACGAGTAAAAATTTATACCGCATTAAAGCGTATTACAAAAAGACGACGCTAAAAGTCCCATAACGCGGCAGATTATTCGACAATTCATTTGGGAGAGGGAAGCGTCCCAGCTGATCCGCGAAAGCGAAAGCCACGGAGTAATAAAAGATCCACGCGCGCTCGAAACAGCGAGAAGCGCCACGCGGTGGCTCGATCCGCGGCTCCGAGACGAGTGCACGCACACCGAGATTTTCAAGGTCCCCGCATGCTCGCCGTCCTTTTTTTTCGCTCGCGCATCAGGCTCGAAAAAAAGGAGGCAGAGCCCAAAAACGGGGAAGAGGGGGACGACCGAAGGAGGCGAAGGAAGAGCGAACGAAAGAAAGACCACGGCGTCGCTGGTGTTGGTGCGATACTTACGCGCAGGACTCGCGTGTACGTATATCGCGGCGAGCTGCTACGGTCGCCTCGCCGAAAGTTACGACGCACGTGCCGAAATCTTGTTAATGCCGCGGAGCCGACGGGCCAAGGTCACAGCGGGTCCCCTCCCCATCGGCCGAGTGCGTAACGCGTGCGGCCGGGCACCAGGAGCGTAGATAGCGGGCACGGGAGGCGATGGTACCCGCCGCGCGCGGGCGGACTTTCTGCCTTTATTTCGGCGCCGGCGGGCGCCATTTTTAAAAGACGAACCGACCGCCCGGATTTACGTGTGACGCAACAGGCCATGGGAGGTGCCGCGTATTCGCGATACTTTGCTTTTTGTCGTGGGGCGGATGAGGAAGCGCGCCGAGGTATACGGGGCCTTAACGAGTCGGATTCGGAAGTTCCTTCTTTTTTTCTTTATCCGGCGGAAAGAGAAACGTCCAGGATGACCCCGAGGGTACCCGAGCTAGGATGACAGAAATGCCCCAGTTTCGCGTTCTTTTGTAATGTTTCCCGTTTCCTTTTTTTTGCTAGTCACGTTTTGCGTCCTTTTTCACGAGGGACTGCGATAACATGTAAATCACTTTGCTGGGGTATCATCTTCATTACCGAATCTGCGAAATCATTTTAACACAAAAGATCCTGAATTTGGGAAACCTTCAAACAAATTTTCTTCGCATAAAAAAACAATGAATATCTAAAAAGTAAATTAGCATTTCTTTTACGCAGTTTGAGTTTAGTATAACATTTTTGACGATGATTATATTTTGTTATTTGGTAAATAAATAAGAGTTTTGTAATATTTTTAAACTTTGTCGGTTAATAAAAAGTGAATATTAAAATATTGCTGAAGTAAGGCTTCAACAGAGTCATAATTCAACTTTCATCGTCCTATCGATTACCAGAGTTTACCCGAGAATAAATATTTTTTGTGTGTATACACTACATTACCGAATAATAGATACACAATCTTATTGGGTATTCTCACGCAATTTCTTAATTTTCGTAAACACTATACGGCCCGACGAGTTCATAAAGTAAAATAAAGTATTTTTCATAAGCGGTTACACGTTAAGTAGATTAGACCCGATTGATCAGACCCTACATTTTCTTTTCACGATAGCGGCAATCAATAAAATTCGTTCCCAAGCGAAGCAAACAGTAATCGCTTAAGAAGCTTTTCCCTCAATTATTAAATTGTGTAATAATTAAATTCCAGCAAAAACTCGTATCGAAAAAAATGCCTCAAAGACGATGAAAATTCTTTGCCCGATAACCGCGGAGTGAAGGAGAGAAGAGCAAAAAAAAAATAGGAAGGAGCTCTGCAACACGTCAATTTCACCGTAATTTATCAAAGGGACCAGAAGCGGTCGCCCGTCGGGGGCACGAGAGAGAAGCCCGAGTTCGCGGCATTCCACAGCTGGTTACCACACACCGTAGCGGCGCTGCCGGCCGCGCGCGCACCTCGTTTCATAACCGCCCGCCTCGGTCGTACGTTTTCCAATTTTTCCGCCCTTCCGCAGGCGACCCCCTTTTTCCTCGCGCGCGCACGTCGTCGCGCCCGCAACAAATGAATCGGCGCCTTTAATCGCGCGCTTTTCTTCGGCGCGGGGCGTCGCGATCTTCTTGCTGCGGCGTCGACATTCCGCAGTCCAAGCCGTCCGAGGCAGGAGGGACGGGAGAAAGAGAGAGAAAGAGAGATGGGAGGTAGGAGCCAGACCGAAAAATTCAATCGTCACCGATTCCCTATGGTTTAATTATAGATTCGCCGGGCGAACCGAGTTAGGATCTTTTTTTTTGTTTTTTTTTGGGAGGTACAATTAAAGAGAAACAGTGTTGCGTGCTGAACGCGACACTTGATGTAGGGGAAAATGGCACTGTTATTTACGATTATTAAATTTGAAAACGGGTTTTTGGGTTTTGAACGCTGCGAGACTATGCTTAGATAATTTGCGCAACAGATGGCTACTATTAAATTTAATGATATTCGCTTTTTCGAGGATGCTGCATTTTTAGGCACGTCAGAAAGGTTTAGCCGTTAAATTCGTGATTATTTACATGCTTAGGGAAGGTATCAATTTCCTAAATAATTGCCGCGCTGCACTGAAAGTATCGTTATTTCGACCGTCTTAAGATATTCAAAAATACTTTTATGATTGTTAAATTGTTCGTCTATTATTAAATTTTAAGGTTACAAGAATGTGTAAATTTAAATTTATATTGTATCTATAAAATTTAAGTGTGAACTTTTTATTAGTTACATTTTCATAAAGCCACTTAAGATTAATCGTATTCACGGACAAATTCGTAATTGTTCTTTTAAACAACGGAATTTATCAAACTAAGAGAAGAAAGTGTATGAAATAAAGTTTGAGGAAACTAACTGATTTTTTTTCACTCCGCTACAGCACTACGCGAAATTGCATCGTTCGGAATGAAAGAAGCGCGCCAAGAAAAGCAGAAACAACGTATAACCGCGGCGCGCGCGCGCAGGCAACATCCCAAGTTTTTCGTCGAGTGCCCATCGCCAGCGAAATGCATATGATTATCCACAATTACCTCCGCCGATCCTTTTCTCCGTCTCCTGCCGCCGCGTGCACTTTCATGGTGCGTGCCCCCTTCCGCCGGCGGCGGCCGGTAAGAGGCGCCCAGCAGCCATCAATTTTTTCCCGATCTCCTTTATTTTTTCCGGCAATCGGGCAAGTAGAAAAGGAAGGGAGCGAGGGACGGGGGGGAAGAGCGCAGAGCTCCGCGCAAAGCCGCGGAAAAGTCACCGCGTTTCCGGCGGCGGGCCGGAAATGGGCGCGAATTTTCGAAAGGGGATCGGAGAGCGGATGCGAGCGCGCGCAAAACAAAAAGGGGAAGAAGCAGCGGTCGTTAATGGTTTTCGGGAAGTACGGAAGAGACGCGCGCAAGTTGCGTAATCGCGAGCCCGGAACGGAGGCTCCTCTTCAGCCGGGGATCTTAATGCTTTTCGGCGGAGCCGGGAGAAACGAGGCGAGTCGGGGAGGTCTCCCTTTTTTTTTCGGTCTTGTGTATATAGGTTCTACGCTGTGTTGTAAGCTTCGATTGGATTAGCGCGATTTAAGGGGCGCGTTTCCGAAATGAGATTTTCTTTTTTAATTCTCGAAGTAAGCGATCTTGTTTTATCTACTGTATCAATATTATGATTTTAATATGATTAATGATGTGGAAACAGATCGATAAAACTTACAGAAAATTTGAGAATAATTTTTATGAAAAAATCCTCTCGTAATAAAGTGTCTTTAAAGAATAAATTATTTTATAATTACTAATTGAAATCAGCCTTAAAGCTAGCAATTAGTAAAACAGCATTAATTATACGTTTTATTAAGAGAATATCATATCTGCAGTTTGTATTTTCAGAGAGCTACTAAAATTGTCAAATTAATCATTGAATTATACGCAGCTACTCGACGTTTTATTAATAATTGAATGATTAAATTTTCATTAGCTTTAAAATATCTATAATGAATTTGCGCACTACAACAATACAATCTCTATTTTTACTTTCAAAATTACGAACGCAATCAAGGGAGTTTAAATTTTCACGAAAACCGAAACAATACACGACATTGAATCATTAGTCTGACGCTTCCTAAATCAGTTAACCGAAACAGAAGTCAAAAGCCCATGCAAATGAGCGATTCATACAAAGAAACATCCTCTAACCCTATTCCCCTAGTTAGCCGCTTCCCTCAAATCCACGTTCGCCGCTGTCCTTTGTCTTCCCCATAACTGCGTTTCGTTTCGCCCAGGGATAGAGCGCGGGAGCCGTCGATGCTCCGCTCGGCGACGATCGGCAGTCGTCCCGTTTCGTCGTCCCCGACATGGTAAATTCATGAGGACGCCCGAGCCGATGCCCCTCCAAAGCGTCGGCTCATCCCTTTTCGCTATATAATAACCCGGGCGCTCGCTTATGCGGTCGACTCGTAAAATTAGCATTTTTAGAGGAGCCCCGAGTGTGCACTGTGTACACACGGCACTCGCGAGCGCGCGACATCCCGTGACCCCGTTGCGTGCATTATGCATCGCGGATGCGATCGCCGAGTCTGGCGCGGATGCGCTGATGAGCGCCGGCGAGCAGTTTTGCGGGGAAGAATGGGGTTAATTTCGACGGCGGGAGAGAAGGGGGGTATTGAAATAAGATGCGAGACGAGTCCTTGTTTTTCGAAGATTCTTGAAGTGACTTTGAGTTTCTTGATCAAAGAGAGGCTGCTAAACTTCGTCGCTTATACTCTTGAAGTAAGAGTCTACTGAAGGTGAGGTGGAATATTTCACGGTCTTTATGAGGGTCGAGGCATTCATACCCCGGCGTGAATAGTGAATGTTGTGGTTGAGTTACAAAGGTTACTGTTCGTAAATTGTGTGAAACTTTGCAAAAAAAAAACGCTAATAATCGATTGATTCTCTTTCGCTATTTTCACTTATCATTTCACACTAAGACAAATACTGGGTATAGATTCTAACAGCTATAAATCATCAATTAAATTTCCTAACCACTCATCATACCATAACATCAATTTTATGAAAAACTTATCTACGTGTCAGGAATACGAAAGAAAAATTAATTAGCAGCACACATCTATCGCGGAAAAGTTTCCAAACGACCAAACATTTTTCCCTCTGAAAACATTACTATCTAGGAAATGAATTTCTCGGGCGAACTGTGGGGAAAGAAACAAGTCTTAATCCCGCGGCCCTTCATCGCTCGCCCCCATGGAAGTCTGCGGAGGAAGCAGCCAGCGGTGGTGAGGCCGCGAGGAGCCGCGCTCACGCTAATGCCGAGGAGAGGCCGCCAGAACTGTAATTGCCCGTAAATCCTGCGAATGAATTGCACTTGCGCGTCGACGTCGTCGTCGCCCGTAATGAGATCCTAGGCGTATCGCCGAATTATGGCGAGATTTTGATCTACTTTGAATTTCTTTTATGAATGATTCTCCTTTCATTTTCCTTTAATTAAAACTAATGAAAATACCGCATGAAGTAAGTTTTTTTGTAAGTGATTTATGTGCGGTTTAAGTAGATTAGGTCGCGATTAATCAGACACGCCTATTATTTTCGTCAAGATTTTGATATTTTTATATAAGATTTTATATACTTTCAATTTCAAGATTTTATACACTTTTAATTAAATCTAATAACGTCAAATGAAATCATTTTTTTCTAATCATTTTTTTTATAAAAGCTGATTTAAGTAGTATGTGCCCGATTGGTCAGACATCGATTTAATTTTCATCTTCCTTAAATTTCCTTTATAAATAATTTATAATTTTGTATTAATGAAATCTAACGAATTGATTCATTCTTGACTATAATATGTAATAAATAATATAAAATTAAAATGAATTCCAAATAAGTAGTTCAATTAGCATACCGCAAGACGAAGCATCCCATCAAAGAAGTAACCAAACAATAACTAAATCCAACACAGCCGATAGAACAAAGAGAATCGTCGATTATGCCGCATGAATTTCCGGGCGAGCGATAACTCACTTTCTAAAATTCTAATCAATCCGGCAGCCGCGGCATAAAAACTTAATGAAGCGCGCGTCGGTCCCCGCCTCGTAAATCGCCGATTTTGCCGCAGATATCAGTCCCCCCCACCTCCGAGAGGGACGCGGGAGCAGCGCACGCATCGGCCGATCTATCGACGCGGAAATTCCGCCGGCCGCTCGTGAATCAAAGCGAGCAAAGGCCCCGAAGCCTAATTAAGATTCAGCCCGGGGACCGGCCGCGCTGAGGTAACCCGAACGGTCCCCGCGCGGCCTTCGACGCGAGCGAAAAAGAGACTCGATCTCTCCTTTTTTTCATCCCGTCTCGACGCTGCGGTCCCTACCTGCCGATTCTTTTTATCCCCCCGCCGAGGCAGCCTCGATATTGCTTTTGACGCTTGATTAAGGTTGACGGAGATGCGGATGGAGATGTTGAGCTCGTGTATATCGAGGCTCTCTTTTTTAACGCGCTAGTTATAAATTTTCGAGAAATTTTTATCGAGTGGGGATCAATATCTTCGCGTTTATTATTTTTTTCAAAAAGAGGTTATAAACTACGCATAAATTTTTTGCTAACTACTCTCGATCGAGATAACAAACTTGAATGAACGTAAACAACGCGCTAAACAGCATTGACGGTTTTTAAATCTCGCCTCTCAAAAACAAACAAGCTCCTCAGCGCCAAAACAACGGGAACCTCGGCGCGTTGAATGCGGCCGTCATTCAATACTCTTAATAACACCTGTATCCCGCTCGTCGCGAAAGGATCCGAAAAACAAAGGAAGCCCCCGAAAATCCTTTCATCGGGTCCGCTCGCTGCCGGAGCGGACAAAAGACCTCTCCTTCCCAAAAAGTGCAAAGCGCGCGCGTCCCCCTTTGTCGCGCCCGCGCGAAACGCGCATAAGCGGATCTACCTGGGAATCGGCCGCCGCGGGGAATAAAGGCGAAGGCGAGAGCCGGGGGGAAAAAAAAGTAAGCGAGGCCGAAAAACCTCCTTGGCGATCTAGGAAAACGTCTCGGGGCTTCTTTATTTTTTTCTCTCCCTCCCTCGTCTTCCGCGCGCTCTCGTTGTTTTCTCCTAAAAAGGGAGAAGCGCGCGCGCAGCTCGTTTCTTCATTCAAAGCGCGACACCGCAATTCGTTTAAAGGGGGTATATACGCGGCTCTTTCACGCGGAGATTTGAGAGGGGAGGGGTGGGCCATTGTGCGCGAGCGCAGGTGCGCTTTGAACGCGCTGAAAAGGATCTCCTGAGAATAAGTTTTTTAACGCGTTACTTTCGGGATTATATTGTTTCTCCGAGCGGGCTTGCGGGTATACCCCTTTTTCACTCGGCTTGCGGAATCCGGCGCGTCGTCATTAGATAATGCTTTCGGTAGGATGGGAAAAAAGGCTGTAATTATACTGTCATCGTGATTGTACGAAAGTATAGAGTATAATTTGCACCATTCTCGAAATTATCTTATAGAAGAAGAAGAAGAAGAAGACAAAGCAAATTATTGAAAAAATTTTTTATTGTGCTAAGGGTAATAGAAAAAGCTCTGCAAGCTCTTTTAAGAAATCTAATAGACAAGTAGGTATCTTATACATTACAGAATTCTTAAAATTAAATTAACATATAATATAATTTAACAACGTATAAAATGAAAAACAAATTGTTTCACCAAATTTTTATAAAACTTGCATAAAAACACATATATAGTAAAAAACTTTGTTTGCATAAAGCCATCACTTTTTGACCAAAAAGATTTTCGTAAACATTTTTTAAAACTGTAAGTACACTTCGCCGAAAAAAAAAGTGTCCAAAGAAAGACACCTTTCGAAGCGGAACTCTTTTCCGCCAACCCATAAATCGAACCAATTCGTAGCCCGTGGCTCAAACAAATCACGAAATATCGCTCGGAAGCGGCGGAGCTCGCGGGACCGCGAAATCGCGAGCCAAAGCCTCCGCCAGGCATCACGGGAAATCCCATCTGCCGGGAAAGTGGCCGATCCTCCCCCTCGGAGCGAGAAAAAAAGGGGGAGAGGGAGGGGAGTACGACTATACCGGCCGAATCCATCGCGCGCGAGGTCATTCGCACCGGCGAGCCACGGCCGTCCGCAAGTGGAATACTGCCAATCGCAGTCGGGCCCCTCATCTCCACTGGCCATCTCGTCGACGACTTCGCCCGGGACACGTTGCCGCGCGCGGTAATAGCGCGGCGCCTTTCTTGGCACGCCGCGCTAGCGCCGCACTTTTTTCCCTCCCTCTCGGCGCACTACTGTGTACACCCGGCGGAAATTGACCGGGAACTCTCCTCGCTTTTTTTTCACCCGATTAATCGATGTTTGCGATGCAAATTTACCCCCGCTTGCGGGTTAATCGAGCGGGTTTTAGACAAATTCAATGGAACTGTCGCGATTAATTATTGAATTGTAATCGCGCGCCGGCCAAATTTCCGCGGCTCGTTCCGTTAATATTTTAAAGCGACGACGTTCGATTAATTGCGTTTATCATTACTGCATTATTTATCGCACGTAAGCAACGTTAATTCGCTAAAACTTGGCGGCGCACCGCGTAAATCAGCGTTTCGTCCGTCCGGACCTCGGCGTTTATTTATCGGCCCGCAAAAATAGCCTGGGAAAGTAATAAATTATCGCTCGCCGAACTTTTTGATACCCGGTGTATACGCGTCGCGGATGCGCGAACGTGAAAAAGTTCAATTTCCAGGGAAGCTATTATACTCGCCCGCGCGCCTTATACGTATAGGTGAGCGGACGGTTTTTCGGTGGGCGTGCGTGTACGTACCCCGAGCGGACACATAAATTTTGCACGTACAGGGAGAGAGAGGAGGAGGAAGGAGTGGGAGGCACCGGGGGCTTTTGCGGGTCACGACGGCGAAGGAGGAGGCGTCGCGGCGCCAGACGACGCAGCGGAAATGTACACTTTTGCCGAACGAGCGGTATACTGGATGTACATCGCGATAGGGGGCCGGCCGATGCTGCGACGGCACTCGCGCCCTTTACATTTTTAATAAGATCATTTTTGGCACTATCGATCATCTCGAATTGAGTGCCGAGTTCTTGAGCTCGATTGTGTAATTTATTGGGGTTACGTCACTGTACAGCTGTGCCTTATTTTCTGAAGTTATTATGTAACGTGTACTTCATTTACTTCGAAGAGGCTTAAATTAGTATCCCATTGTTCTATTTATTACGAAAATAATTGCTGACATAATGTTTTATAAATAACACAGTTATTATTAAAATGTAAGATATTCTTATTATAAACATTCTAAAAATATTCTATTTCATTTCGTGTTAAAAATGTGTAAATAAAACTGGTCTTTTCTATGATAGTAAAAAATTTTTTTGCAAAATTTCAAATAATAAAAAAATATTATGTTCTGTGTTATATTTAGAATACAGCATATACTTTAATTACAGTAGGCAGGGGATAACGAACGCAATAAATTCTAATAGCGCATGTACAACGTTTCACTGAAAAACTTTTACGGAATTTCGCATCCCCTAAAAAAACACCTACAAACTTTCGTTACAGGCTTCTAATAAGAAGAGATGCTCTCACGTTCGCTCTGCGGTAATTACCGAGAGGCCGGCCCCTGATGCGAGTACATTTTCGGCCAGCCAAAGCTGTTAGGTTGCCCCTCTGATAGAACGTATTGCTGCACCCAGCCGTGTTTCTGATTGGAGTGAATTACGTAAAATCTTAAATTAAGTCTCTAATTGTTCGAAAAAAAATTGATACACAATTATTATTAATAAACAGCAATATAAACAGAAAAAGTATATTAATGTAAGTAATTAAAATAAATCTGTAATTTACATCGAAAGAATGACGAAAATCAAAAATACCATTCTATTAAACGACGTACGTTTAAAATTCATGAATTGCAACCAGCGGGGCTCTGAAAATTCCACGGATAACGCGATCGTACGTTTAAAACTTAAGCGTCGTAAAAATTACACACTCCGCTAAGCGGGCAACAATAACAACGCCGCTAAA